>BGZK01002241.1:0-69797 GCA_005406025.1 Eumeta japonica | reverse complement strand
TTCTATGGCCGGCTTACGTAAAGGTTTCACTGGAATTTTTAAATGAAAAAGCAACTGAATTAAATGTGCAAAAATGATTTGATAGTCCTTCATTGCATTATCCGCCAACAGAACTTTTGTTCTAAGTCCATTCAACTCCAAATGTTACGAATGTGGTAGATGATAGGTAAAACAATCAATTTATTCGATCCTGAGGGGCTTAACCATCGTCAGTTCAAGGCGTTTTTGGATGAAATATCAGCCGATATAACATATATTATTGAGTCAGATGGCTAAGCAAGGGAAAATAAAAAACGATTTTATGGACTTAGAAATGAGATAGAAGATTTTATGCAAATAAAGAATAAACCACTATTTGAATTGAGTGACTCAAAATGGATATATGACTAAGCATTTTTGGTCGACCTTACAGACTATTTGAATGATTTAAATTTGAAACTTCAAAAGGACAGTTAGTAAATGATTTGTTCAGCTATTTGAAAGCGTTTCAGAACAAAATCCGCTTGTGGAAGGCATAGATGCTGTCTGTGCCTTTCAGTTAACAGTTACCATTTCACCACGCTCTTTGCGTATAAAATATTATTTACGCTCAATATGCTGAAGAACTCAAGTTACTGTCGGAGCAATTTTCGAATAGACTTAGCGATTTTAAAACATGGAAGATTGTTTCAATTTATTTGCTACTCCAACAAAAAGTAATGTACAAAATGCTCCAATACACTTGCAAATGGAATTGATAGAGATTCAAGAAAACTTACTCTTAAAATCTAAATTTAAAGACGTAGAGTTGTGCGATTTCTACAAAATACCTCGAGAGAGACCATTTTCACCAGCTTAAATTCTAGAAGATTAATTTATGCGCTTGCCAGTACTAAAAATGCGAACAGTTCTTTTCAGTAATGAAAGTTAATAAATCAAACCATAGTACAAGGCTGACTGACGATAATTTTAAAAATTCTTTACGCCTTTGTGTTAGTGGAATTAATTGAAACATCGATGGATTAGTTTCTTAAATTTAAGCTCAAATGTCTCATTGATTTCGGTGTTGCTATCTAACTTTCGTAGTTTGTAGTAATTCCATATTTCACGATGTAATTACAATGTTTTACCGATATTTTTCATTTCATTTTACTATTTTATTAGGTTGTATTATAATAACATTGTCGTATTATTTCATGTCTGATATCTATTTCTAAAAATTAGGAATACTACTATAAAATGCACTACTTTTGAACGCGGCCCGCAAACGTATTTGCACACCATATATAAGTACTCACTAACACTAAATAAACTTATCATTCGCGTTGATTTTTTGAATGATGATTTCATTAGAGAAATGCGCGTGCGCTTTTGCGTCATGTTCCGCTCACAATGAGTACCTATCTAAATAGGTAGGTAAAAAATATAATTAGGCTTGAAAGTGCCGTTTATAAATCTTCTAAAAACACCCATTTTGTTTTCAAAAAATTATTAAACTTTTTAATAATGTTCACCGTCAAGCGTTTATACACATGTTTTGATACCTCAATCATTCATCTAAACCAGAAGTTCACGGTATCAAAGTTGCATTATCGCTGAATTGACCCCATTGAAGCGAACGAAAAAACATTTTCAGTGTTATATTACTATTATTATTATTATTGCGATTATACATATTTACATATTACATATTAGGCATAAACTATGGTAACTCCTATGTACCATACAACACTGAGATAAAAGACAACGTAACGTGCAATCCGTTACGTATCTTGACAACAATTACATCTTAACAATGACATCTCTTCATTAATTTCAAATTCAAAGCTATGCATAACATAAATTTCATATTATTTTGTGAAGCTGTACGCAAGTTTAATCAGACATTTTTTTTTTCAAATGTATCTTCAGAGGGGGATCAAAAAACACCCTTAAATATCCACCGATTTTTATAATTATGAGCTTAAACGATAGATAACTTAACACTCCAGAATGAAATTTGTCAAGGTTTTGTTAACTATTTTTGTATTTAAGAAATTATAGTTGCCTTTAAAAAAGTCTAAAAAAATAGGTAGAAAAATAGTGCTTTTTTTGTAGTTTTAAATAAGTTTTTATCATATTTCAATTTTTTTTATAGTATTGTAGCCATACTTTTGATACCGTTTTTATTCCTTTATTTTAATAATTGAGGATGCCCCTTATTTTAATAATTGAGGACGCTAAGCCCCTGTCGCACTTTTATTCAAAACGAGTACACTAATAAAGCGGTCAAAAAAGCATTTATACTCCTAAAATGTTTGAGCATTTTAAATGTTTTTTTAACTTAATATTTTTCGATGACATTCATGTTATGGCTGCTTCAGAGTCACTAACTTGAGAGTGAGATACTAATTTGAAATTCATCGTCCGTACTTTCGGGTGTCACCGATTATACAAAATCACTACAATTTTTGTACAATTGTACATAAACACGACTTCAGTTAACAGTTTATTTAAATCGAAATCCAAAATCAAAATGTCTTTATTTTGGTTATAAAATAATACTTGAAATAAGTCGTAATTCACATTTTACTACTAGCTCGGAAGGCAGTTTTCTCGAAGGAAAAACGAGAGAATAACTTAAGGATAGCTCTTTTCTAATTTTGTCATACACAGCCAAAATAAATACAAAACCATTGTTGTATAAAAAGTTAAGAAGTCGAGCCGCTTTTGCCCACGGATATTCGTCTTCTAAATAATCGGAAATTGTATAATACACTTTTTTACTGAGTGTTTGTTTGATAATGCTTTTAAATTTTTATAAGGACAAATCTTGTGTATCTATATATAGGGACCCTATTGGACATGCGCACACAAAGTCCCCTAAACGAATGTGTGTGTTTGCATAATCGACTTATATCTAAAAACAGTTTATTTTATTTTTGGTTTCAGTACCAGAATATCTAACTCAAAATCAGACTGGCATCGCTAACCTTCAGATCAAATAGTGTTCAGTGAAGAAATTGATCCGAGCAAAGAAAAAAATCGCCGCGCTTAATTTTGTTCACAATTATAACATTAGTTGTAAATTTGCAATATACATATATATATATATATATATATATATATATATACGAAAACCGGGTATATGTCAAAAGAAATATAAAATCGTTACAAAAAATAAGCGACATTCATAATGTTAACACTAGACACAAGAATGACCTTACGGCTTATAAAACCAGACTCAGCAAAATTAGCAAATCATCTAAGGGGCAATGTGTGCGCTTTTATAATAAGGTCCCATTTAAAATTCAAAATATGCCATTTCATTTTCAATTTGCCATATCATATGTGGTAAGGGCTATTATGCCATATGTGAATATAATATTGAAAAAACCCTTGGGACTGAACTAGTCGACTATCAGGGTGTTTCATGTAATTTTCAAACATTGTGCTAGTTTTATTGACTATCTATCATGTATCTTTGAGCCGAAACCGAAAAATGAATCAGTATTCGGAATGGGAGTTAATGTTAGTACCAAAATAATGCCATAATAACGCATTTCAAGTGTAATTCTATTACCTATGAAGTAAAGATATTTTAGATTTAATTTGATTTGACAACTTAAAATTATCGTTAGATGCTTAAAAACTATTTACATTAGAGTAGCAAAAAGAGCTTAAAAGCGATCTGTCTACAGACGAGGAGCAGTCTCGTTGTATGCTGCAGGCGCTGTATATATTTAAAGCGACGCAAAAATACACGTAAAAAATAATGGCAACGCTGTGCTTCTACACGTGATTTTATGACAGAATAATGCAACTTTCAATAAAGGGCTGATTCTTTTAAAATAAAATAGAAGTTTTCACAGTAAAAAGCATTTCCGAAATGATTTCAGTTTACGGCAAGTTACACATTTAACTGCGAACACTTTTTTTTTTTTTACAAATTGATTACAACGTGTAAGTTTAACTGTACAAGATGTAAATTTACGAATGTATAGGTGTAATATATTGCGTACAGAAATCTTTAGGCTATATCACTAATGTAAAGGAGCCCAGTATTTAAATTTCTACATTACATTTGTGCCATATTATTTTATTCTTAGAACAAACTTTCGAACATCGTCCCGAAACGAAATAATCTGAAGTTAGTTTAAGTAAGTAAAGGGTTAAGTATTTGTCGAGAGCGGTGCGTTTAATTAAAATTACGCCAAGACGAATGTCAACTGAAGGCGGAAGTTAGCTCGGGTTCCATTACAGAGTTTGCCCGGAGCGCCGTCCCGTCGCCCCCGCCCCGCCGCCTGATAATTATCCGTTTCTGAGCAGGCTAATTAGCCCATTAGCTGAACAAATAGAATAAAGCTGCTGATTAACCCTTACCTGAATAAATCAATACCCGGCGTTGCCGTCCCTTAATAAAATATTTCAGCATTCAAAAATTCTACCACGGGCACCTATAGATGACATTACATTGACCTCCATTCAGCAGGTCAATGTAATATCCTGCTGAATGACATAATAAATTATGCATTATCTGTTACATACTAGCGACTTTCTGTGACTTTTTTCGCGTAAGCACGCAGTAATATTTACTATTCTCTCATTTTAGGTTACCATTTTTGTTCACTATGACGAGGACCTACTTATTGGTAAATGACGATATTTACAGATATGATAAGATATTATTAATTATCTTCTAATATATATATAAATAATAATTAATCAATATCAATAAAAATGACGTAGTATTAAAATTATATTGTTCTCGAGCTTGATATTTCGATACGACGTACGCACATTAATGTATGCGTTGTAATTTTACATCATGTAATCGATAAATCTTGTAATGTAGGTATAGAATACAAATATGTTAAAAAACAAAAAAAAAAGAAACTTAGTTATTAAAAAGCTGAGTATTAAAACCAAAAATACGCCATTTTCGCAGCGAGGGCTTCGTACATGTCATCATTCTGTCTGACATAGTACAACCACAATTAAATAGACCAACTTAATGATTGGTTGGTTAGTCATAACCTTAATTTGGTATAAAATTTAAATAATACGTATATGGAGACCACTTAAACAATGCGGACGTGAAGCAGCAGCTTTTGCCGTGGCATTTTGTCCAGTGAGTGAGAGTGCCGGTGGCTCACTCCCCCTCTTAACCCTTTCCATTAGTTATCCTATTTCCTCCCAAGAGCCCGACAACACGTCGGTAAATTCTGCAGGGTTGCGAGTGTCCATGGGCGTGATGACCACCTATTCTCTGATGGCTCGCCTGCTCGTTTATCCCTCGACTATGCTATAAAAAAAAACCACAAACGATGAAGCCCGATAAAAACAATGGTGCATCAAAAGAAAGTCCAAGTAAGCTTCAAATAATCCATCATTATTTCATCTCTTTCCCGTTTCAATTCTTTAGATCATCAACATTTGCAATTCGAATCGTTTTATATTACGCATACACATAACCGAATGTAAAACGTTTCGCCCAACATTCGATATCCCGTTATTAAGCGGCTGCCAATTGCGGCGTGTGTATAAATCTCCTAATATATTTGACTGACACGTCAATCTCGCCGTACAAATTGCGGCTCAGTAATCGACGTTTGTTTCCGCCGGTGTCGCCGCCCGCGCCGGCCGCGCGCCCGCCCGCGCTCCGCTAACTCCGCGCATGTACCCGTTTAATATTAAAAAATTGTATATTTCACAGTTTCATTTTTTACGGATTTTGGCTTATTTCACGTACTTATTACTATATTCATACTATATTGAAATAATGTAAAGATTTAACCTTATTTATGTTTTTTGTTGGTACGTTTAAGATTCAATTATTTATATGAAACCGCGATGTCGATACAATAATTTGTAACTTTCGGGAAGGCCAGTCGTTTGGAGAACTACTCAACAGCGAACAGAAGACGCGTCGTGTTCAGGCTCGTCTTAATTATCTCCCAATTTTGATGATAACAAAGGAGAATATCCAATTTATTATAGGACGCGTGTCCATCCAATTTTCAAGGTTTCCATTTTAAAAATAATAAATTATTTCGAATATAAAAGAAATTGGATATTTATATTATATATTTATTATAGCAATTATAGCTTTCTTTTAAAACAATCCATCCAGTGGTATGATTTTCTTATTATCTTTATTTCATTCTTCAAAAGTTCATTTGCGTGTGTTTTTAATATGGCTTTGATAATATACATAATTGAAATAAAATACATTTCAATTTAAAACGAAATAAAGTGTTAATTAATCTGACCTAAAAACTTTGAAAACATGCCAATATAATCACGACTACAACTTGAAAAATTTTACATTTTCGTATATTGTTGGATAAGATGAAATATATATATATTTCATCTTATCAATATCTAATAAAACAATATCGAAGAAGGAAATACATGCGAATTCCCATTAGCGTATCTCTGGGCGGTCGGCAGGTTGTAGGTAATATGTCGATTTGATTCAGTCTAGTAAATCTTAGCACGAGAGGATAGGTATTAATTGGTTTCCAAGTCATTTAAATAGTAACTACGGGTGCATCTCAATCTTCTTCACGGTCTCGCCTTGGCTTTCGGCGTAACTATCTCTCTGCAACATTTATTTTGAGAAGAATTTTTCAAGTTGTTAGTCGTGATTATATCGGCAAGTTTTCAAAGGTTTTACGTCTGATTAATTAACACTTTATTTCGTTATATATATAAGTGAAAATGCATTAAAATGTGACAATAGAGTCCACTTTATATTAATCTACATATAAAATACAATTTTTACGTATAAATGGAACTGTTGAATACTGAAGAACACAGAATACAGAGTACAAGTGTTTACATATAGGTAAATCACAAAATACGCCTGTCACTAAATTTCTTTTACTGAAGTATATTTGTTATTGGTTCCGAAAATTAATTTTTCTGTAATTCATCGAATTTTTGATATACATGAAGACAATGATAGCTATTGTATATACTCGTTGGTTGGTACTAAATACTGGCAATGGAGACTAGGGTCAAATTCTTTCGTGAGCAGCTAGTCGCCCTTTTCATTTCCCAACTTGTCCAGTTACGTAATGAAGAAACGTATTTCTTTGTTGGGTTACGTCAAAGGAAATTGCTCATTCTTCTTTGTCCCTAAGTAAGCGCTTAATATACATAAAACTAAACTATTCCAACCATAATATTATAATTTATGAACTTTAGAGAAATTACTTTTGCACAAAATATCGCGATCTTGAAGGTTGTGTTTTACACGGTATTGTATGCAGAATACAATGTATTAAAAACTGGTTAGAATCACGTAGAATTTTGCGTAATATTATCGCAGATCATCGCGTTGGTCTCAGGTAAAATTAAATATCATATTTTGTATATATATACAAAGATAATATTTTCTTTGCAAGATTACATTCTAAAGAGTGAAAGCTAACTAAGAGAGATTTTCACTTTATTTGCGTTAAATTAATCAAAATAACTGTGAAATTATATACATATATAAAACTGATTCGTTATAACAACTAGTTCATTTGTGATTGAACTAACGATGTAGGTACTGTATTAATTCTAACAAGTATATACATTGTTTCTACCATTACTTGCTTTCTTGCATAATTTAATCACTTTCATTTAGTTAACTTATACATATATAGATTAAATTCATTGGAATAATTACACAAATTAATAGTTTTAATTCTTTTTTATTGTTAAATGAATAAAGTTGTATTTGATTTACCTAATACCTGTTAATTACATCAACTATACTAATATCTTCTTATCATTTTTAAAACAACAAAGATAAAATGATCAACTTTAACATTATTGGATTAACTTTAAATTAAATGTTAAATTCTACTGGGAGTAATTGTTTAAACGATTTTCATATTAGTGGAGATAAATAAACAATCTATCAATTGAAATAAGTGACTAACTACCCTTCCCACCTCATTTCAAGAGCGGCGCGGAGCAGGAGGCGAAGCCAACTGAACAAATCTAGCGCATATCGTTAGTCAATAGATGCATGAATAGTTGTTTGTGTTATTCGAATTATACTATTCCAATGTTACAATCGTAGCAAGCACACACAAGAACTTTTAGCGATAACAGTAGCAACAGAATGAATAAATTTAGTGTGGAAGCAAATAAGAATATAATCTGTATTAATTGTAGAACTTTTATATTATAAAGAATAAGTATATTTTACGCAGTTTGTATAAGACTAATTTGGTAGTTGCAATCCAATTAACAATGTAAAGATTCAGGAATGACTACCATTTAACAATAAATTCAGGATCAGAACTGCTTTTCCACTTGCTCCGTACAAAGTAAAGGAGATACCTGGCCGATTTTATTAACCATGGCCTAATCCTCATGTAAAGTTCCTAAAAACTATAAAAAATGTGAAATAAAATAAACTTAAAAAAAATCGCCTTCAAAAACCTATTTCAATATTTTTTTAAACACATTTCAAAAACAACTAATCAATTGTTTTTGGAGTCGGTTCAAGCTAAAGATAAATCACACACAGTTGTATCTCTTCTAATAAGATCTCTTTTTGGCTCAATATTTAACATTTCATATTCATGTTTATTATATACATGTTCTTTTTCTTGCATTAGCTGGAAGCAATTCCAAAAACAACTGATTAGTTGCTTTTGAAGGCGGAAAACATTATTAGCATTTAATAGTTATATACAAGTATATATCTGTATTCCTTATGACAAGCTCGTTAATTTGATACGTTACATGATACAATTTATGTGACACATGATGCACTTAACCAGTTTTTTTTAATGTTCCAATTGGCCCTTCAATATAAACCTTTGAATTTAAAATTTCTTTCTTTGTACTGTATGTTCGTAAATTAGTCATCAAACTCTGTATATGTATCAAATCACAACCCTTTCGGTTAGTAGATTCGGAGAAAATAAGCGGTGACAGTTTAACAGACACTTTGACAGGCAAACGAACGCGAGAGTGATCCTGTCGGGGTTCCATATTTTAATTCGGTGCACAGCGTACTTTTTTAAATATCGTATGACGTTCTGGAGAAATCAATACATAGGTACAGTTACTTCCTATACAGGGCTCACTTGAAGACAATTTCGTATTTTTTGAGAATAAAAAACTCCGCTTTATGAGACTATTCAATAGACCAAAAAAAAAAGAAACATCGTAAACGCCAAGCGCAAACATATCTGCGACTTTACGACAACAAACGACAACGTTCAGTATTGACATAATAAAAAAAAATCTATGGATCCGAATGGGTATCCACTTGTTTGATGGTAGGTAATTTTTTTGACGGAAAATGGTATGAAATAAATTAAAATAATATACTTCACTACAAAGGAATAATATATTTGCCATTGTATTTTCTGAATAGTGATTTACAATTCCTATAAACTGACAAAATCGATTCTATTAGGATAAGTGATTAATAAACATACCAAATCGACTTTTCGATAAAATGTCGACTGAAATGTCAACTATTTTTCACCCCCGACACAAATAGAGGGGCGTTATAGGTTAGGCATGTGTATCTGTGTCTGTTTATCAGTATCTGTCTCTCTCTGTCCGTGTCTGTCTGTTGCGTCGTAGTTTCCAAACATCGAAACCGATTTCCATTCAATATTTTTAAGCTATTGCATAGCTTTTATCGCGGACTTTGAGCGCGGCGACCGAATCAAGAAATTCCGTAACGAAAATAAAACCTAACACCTCCCACTCCGCCTATCATGTAGCTCGGCCGAGCGTTCGCTTAACGTGTATGTATATGGTACGACTATACGAAGCTCGCACGGATTGAGACGAGCTGCTCCAAAATTGGACGAATACGTAAGCAGCTGTTTGTGATAAAGTATATAGGTGTATAGGTATCTATCATATCTTTATAATGCCACATTCACCGTAAGTATACGTGTAGGTATATAGGTATACATAGGTGTACCTATGTACAACAGTGAATAGCAGTTGCTAGTGAATAGCTATAGGCGTAAAATCAAAATTTTAAATATGAATTAATGAAGAAAGTGATGAAAAACTTGAATTAATATCAAAGAAAAAAAATGCTGCATAAATAAATAAATAATTATAATTGCATAAGTTGATAAAAAATGCTATGCAATAGCTTTTTTGTTTGACATATGATTTGATCAAGAGCGTTCTTAGCGATTCAAAAAATCGCTTCAGCCGTTTCAAGATTATCAGCCCATTTCTAGTTGATGAACAGATATGTAAGCATTTTCCACAGGTCTGATCAAGTCTAAATTCGTTATTCTACTACGTCAATAAAATCATCATTTTGAAACAAATGGCATAATACTGCAGCATCATCTGCAATTTGTAGGATACCCAATATTTCCTCCACCGACTTATAGCAGAGGTATTTTGTTTACGCTCATCGAAATGGTCTCAACGAATAAATTAGAGATAGATAGACTAGCTTCCGTCCGCGGTTCCGTTCGTGGACGTAAAGTGGAATACCTTTGTCTTATGCCTCGACCGCTTACGCTCTCAATCGTGATCCATATCGCTGTCCCGTGCTCGATTCTGTATACTCTCGATGACAATTTAACTCACTCTCGACTATGATTGTGGACCTGCTTTTGATTACGAACCCCGTACCTGATTTAACTATCTATCTACTTAAATACTAGTAATATATAAAGTTTAAAAAACAAGAAATAATATTAAATTAAAAAAACCCCGACACAAACAATACCTCTAAAAATAAAATAAAATATATTACGTATTGGCCCTTTAAGTGCAATATAAGTAATAGGTAATATTTTGATCCAAACGTTGTAGCATCAGAGGACGGTTAAGTTGATAAATAGCATAATAGAAAACAAGTAAAAATGTAAATGTAAAACGTATTAGAAATAAGTAAAAAGTATAAATTTTAAATTCGAGTTAGCTACCTAAGTATCGTAAATAAATATCAAAACATCAGTGTCTGGTGTCTGAGTATAAGTTTTAATTAAGCCGTAGCAATCCCCCGAGAAGACGACGCTTGCATCAAAATATTACCTACTACGTACATGAACTTAAAGGGTAAACACGTGTTATTTTTCTAATTTTTAGAGTTATTGTTTTGTCACACTTTTTACGAATCTTTAATTTAATTTTATGGAAGCTAAAATAAGTTGTAAAAAATATTAGAAACGAAATATCCATTACAATAATTTTTATTACTGGTATTCACTGGCGACTGCGTCAGCATGGATAGGAAATCTTCATCAATATTATAATTTTCATGAAAACCTCAATCCTAAATCAGACCCTGATCCCATTACCAATACCGATATGGACTTCAATATGGATTTCAATTTCTTTCTCTTTTACATATATAAACGTATATTATATGTAGCTCGTTATATATTTTTTTTATAGTTTTATATTATAGAAATTATGTAGGTGTGTATGTAGGTAAGTCAAATAATATGGCAAGGCCACCGTGTATTACTACAGCTACGAGCGGGATAACATCGCGTCATTTAAATTGTTAGAACCAATACTCTAAGTTATCATAATCAAATATTTATATAGGTTAAATATCAATTATTAATATATATATAAATTAAAGGCTAAATGCCTTAAAAAAGTATTCAAAATTCACATCTATGCAGACACGTACGCCATCAAACATAATACAAAATCTTTATTAACCTTTACATTTATTCAACATTTTCACTTTCTGCATACGACGAATAAAACAGAATTAGCTGTTAAATCATTCAGAGTTTCGGTGAACCAAAAACTAATGAGTACCGACGGCGCGCGACTCCGACAGCCGGCCGTCGGTCAATATCGGCTCGTCCCCGGTGAGGACGGTTCGTTTTATCACTTCATCAAGATACCAGCAAAATCAATTTAGAGCCCTCACGGCCGCACGGACTCACCTAAGAGTCCCTAAAAGTCCCGAAGGCGGCCGCCCCGCCGCCCGGCGCTCGCTCGTGCCCGTTTATAAACGGTTTTATTGCTTTCGGAGCAACCGAACATTATTAAACTTTTCCAATTTCGATTTATCACGTAGCTGTCGGAATTTAATACCGCCCTACCTTCGGCGAAGGCGATCGCCCGCCGCGTGATTACAATACACGCCGTTAATAATACGGCTACGAGCGAGCCCTCTCCCGATGCCCTCCGCGCACCGCCCGCCCCGCCACGAGCTGATGCTCCTTCGCCGACTGCCACTCTGCAGCATGTCTGTCGAATCGCTTTGTCGATGTATCTGCGCAGTCAATCACTATTTTAGAGATTATATACTAATATGAAGAATTAAATAAACTAAGCACGTACACATTAGGCGTACGTGCTATGTCACCTTTTTTGTCACTCATTGCAACGACATCATATCCTCTCACAAACACCTATTTCAGATTCGATATTTGGACCTCCTCGTTGGCCCGGTGCGAGTTGGGGCTGTTAACGATCGTTCGTCAGTGATGAGGTAAGATGTTGGTGACCTACGCCGACGGCTTAAAGTTCGCTTAAAGTCGTGAAAAGCGCAAAGCGACAGCTAAAAAAGTCATTTATTTAGTTCTTCTGTAATCAGGAATTGAACTTGTTACTTTATGATTCAAGTAACGCATTGATTACTCGACCGACAATCAACTGTAGGATAGACGAAAGAAAAGAAGGGAGGTATAGTCATCGTCGAACATTGCTTCGCTCCAAATCGTTTACCAGAGATTTATATTGCAATGAGAATAATAGAAATAGAATAAACAAATGGGCGTAGACACATTAATTGAACCTACATTACAAGATTGCAGATGGCCCAAGACCATATGTTGTGGAAATTTAAGGGTGAAGTTTATCTCCAGCAGTGGCCCTTCGGTGGCTGAAACGATCATAAAGTTTGTACCTACAAACGAAGAAATTAAACTACTTCCCAAGCATGATTTTTTTTATATGCTGTAGAATTACAAGTCCTTCCTAAACTTTGTTCCCATTATACCATTTCATCTTTCCAATAGATAATGCAAAAGATATTTGAAGAAATATCAGTTATTACGAGCGTAATGGCGCGATAACAGCATATATTTAAAGTAAAAGTGCATATCTTCAGAACATAAAAATGCTGTAACCCGTGGTCGACTTAGAAGCGAAAAATCTGTTATGTGGTCGCCGACTCGCCTGACAATCACGAGATTGAAAATTACGACGTCCATATCACAATGAAAACAAAAGTCAAAGACGAAAACTGGACGAAAAAAAGAATTAAAATTGTAGTTCAGTACAACGCACGAAACTTTGTCGCTGTGAAGTTCGCCAAGAAAGCGTCGCAATGGCTTAAAATAGGAACGCGGCGTAGAAGAAGGAAGGGTCGGTGAGCGTTATACCTGCGCAGTATATCATTCGCAGCCATTTCAGAGCGGCAGAGTTTCGTCTGTTGTACCTACTGTACACACTGGGTGCTTTCTGAATAGCTAACTGAATAGTAATTGTGATATCATATGAGGCATTCATTTCTGATGCGTCGACTTTTATTAGGGTACTATACTAATTTATGTTCCCTGACAACACCACATACGGCTACACAATTCTGGCACCAATAATTCTTAACGTAACACCTAGCTTGTTTTATAATTTTTAATTGTTTCTGCGCTATCGTCAGGTTTTGCTCTTTTATTTTTAATAAAATTTTTTGTTGACCTGTAGGAATAATGCAGGCATTCTAGACTCATGAAAACTGATTTAAATCGATAGATTGCATTATTATATACATGGCTTTATTTATCAAAGAGTAATTATACTTTTACATTATTTACATTTAAATTACACGTTTTCAGAATCTGTGAATTAAAACTTTTTATTTCGTACCAAACACGTATTGGTGCCATAGTTAGGTATGTCTTTTTATTGCTTAGCGTTTTATGCAAGTCTTGCGTTCATAATTTTGAAGTATCTGGATGACCGAGCTTTGCGCGATATTTTTTTTTTGATAAATCGTGTTTTTTTTTGGGAAATGCATTTAGAGACAAATTACATACTGATGAAATATGAACAATATTTTTCGATCTATACCGCATTTTTTTCAAAGATCTTTTAGATGTTTTTAAGTGAAAACGTTACTTAAAAATACACATATTTTACTAATAACATAAATATTATAAAGCATAAAGACGCGTAGATATGATGCCAGGGTGTACTCATCTACCAAAACAACACAAAAAGGTAGACAATCACTCAGCGAGATTAAGCACACTACTTATTAAAATAAATTCAACTTAAAAAAATGCCAAAAAAAATGGAGTTGGTGGACGTCCCGGAAGATTTGAGGGAAAACCAGAAGATGTCGGCCGCCACTGAACCGCAGTGGCTCGGCCAGCACTCTTCCAGCACCACTCCGCCCTCGAATGTTTTCAGCATCTGAAACTATGGGTTATAATTCTGATCACACCATTAACCGTCATTCCCGATTCAGTTCATGTTGGAAAACGAACCGCACGGTTGAACCGTCGCAACTCTACGAGTATAGTTGCCTCCCTTCCATACGTCAACTCTCTCACATAACCTTTAGTAATCAAAAAACAAGTCACGGTAGGTCTTTTTTCCTCTTCAGGCTTGTCTACCGTATCTTCAGATGCTTAGCACGGCGTTGGCCGCCTGGAGGTCCATCAGCTCTCGCACGCGACATGTAACATAAAGAACACAACATGTTAAACTACAAAATTCACACCATTTTATTATCATAACATTTTATTAAATTGGATTGCGGGGCAATAATTATTTAACTCGTATTTATCCTAATATTCCGTTATACACTAATTTTAAATGAAATCAATCTTTTTCCCGCTATTTACAATATATATTTTCAATGTTATTAATGTCATTATGGTACAAACATCATCGTTATTATGACCACCAATCACATACGCTTTCTTTTCACATATCCTATGTCAATTTACAGTTTGTATATATTAGATTTCCCTATTATCTAAGTTGAAACCTTTTCAACCGAGATACGTGAACTATATCCCGCATGAGTTCATTGAGCGACTCTATTTAATTTGTGGCGCTCGATATTTTTTTACCATTCTTTTGTAGCCCTCTATAACATCGCATTAATTTAAAGGTTTTACCTATCATCCTTTTAGGCACATATACCATTAGCAGTGACTCGCGGAATAGCTTTTTTGATAACATATTTAGACGTATAGTCTACAGTAGTTATTATATATTTGTAACATCGCATGGACCTTCTAATGGGTCCCACTACATCTAACTTCCAATATTTTCTAGAAGACCTTGTAGTACAATTGGTTTTCAATCCAGACTTTCCACTTCTTTCTCAACATTTTTCACGTAATATCTTTCTCTTAAGTTCGATAATGTTTTCGTTAATCCGAAATGCCCCCAGTCTAAGGTTTATCTAACATTTATTTCAACACGTCATCTAACATACACCTTGGTAAAACTATTACCTCTTTTCTATGCCCTAACCAATATATTCTATTATACAAAATTTCGTTTCTCACAACAAAGTCTCTATACCTATCACCATTCCTACTTAACGATTTTGCAGTACTTTTACAAATTTCATCATTCCTTTGTCGTTCTATCAAAGTTTCCACCGAAATCCCCGAAAATTTAGTGGATTCCTAGAAAGAAAATCTGTCACTATGTTCAGACGTCCTAATCTATGTAAAATTTTAAAATCGTATTATTGTAAACATCCCATCTGGGTAATTATTTTTTTTCTGCAACATAAGGTTTTGTGGTCTGTCACCACATCAAACATCATTCCCCAAACATAATGTCTAAAGTATTTTAATACCCACAAAACTCCTAAACATTCTCGTTCTGTCGCTGAATATTTCTTTTCTAAGCCGCTGAACTTCCGCGACGGGTAAGCTACCGGATGCATTGTTCTCAATTCTTTCTCTTCTTGCATCAGTGATGCACGTAATGCTTTCCTGCTAGCGTCTACAAATAACCGAGTTACTACTCTATCACCGTTATTCTCAAAATGGCTTAAAATTTGAAGATTACAAAAGCATTTCTTTAACATTTCAAATGCCGTCTGATATTTTCTGACCGATAAAATTTATTTACCTTTTTTAATAATTTTGTCAATGGCAAAGTAATTCAAGGGTATTTCTCTATGAATTTCCTATTATAGGATGTGAGTTCTAGAAATTATTTTAAATTCTTCGCGATCGCCTGTCTCTCTAATTCTAAAACTGCATCTAACTTCTATCTGGAAGGTTTGACTCCCTTTTCACTAACTTCATAACCTAAAACTGTCACTGATTCATCGCCAAAGCTACATTTCGATGATTTCACCATCAAATTCGCTTCTCTAACCTATTCTGCACATCTCTCAAAGCATTACAGAATTCTTCAAAAGTTTCCCCATATCCTATTACGTCGTCTACGTACACTATGGTGTTTAATCCCTGCTAAAACTGTGCCCATCATTCTCTGAAAATTGGCCTGACTCGTCCATAATCCGTACGCAACCACATTGAAATCGAAGATTTCTGAAGTGCTTACAAATGCGGTCTTCGGCCTATCCTTCTCACTTATTACCATCTGCCAATATCCCGATATTAAGTCTAAACTAGCAAAATACTTAGCTTTGCCTAAATACATTAAAAAAATCTTCTGTTCTTGGAATACGATACGAATCTGAAATAAGCTTTTTGTTTAAATTTCCAAAGTCTATTGCAAAATCTCCTTGTATCGTCTCGCTTTTTCACTTATACCATGGGAGATGCATAAGGACTTTTCGAATGTCTAATAACTCTACTATTCGTTGAACTTCTTTTTCAATATTCTCGAGCTGTCCCACAGACACTCCATATGGCGGCTTATGGACCGGTATTTCATCTTGCGTTTTGATTTCTACTTCAAAACCCGAATATTTGCCTAAAGGCGAATTTTCAAATGCAAAACGATCAAAATATTTGGAAACGAAAAAAATGTATGTTTTAATTTAATTTATGTAAAAGTCAAGTGACGTAATCCCGGTAAATTGTAAAATTGACTTCTTTACCCTTTTTTAACACAACATGGGAATTCGACATTTTACTAAAATTATTAACGTCTATAATATATGCGTTGACACAGCTCACATTAACTCCTGAATCTAACAAAGCGTGCACATCACCTTCTTTTGCCGTAACCTTTACGTACGTACTGCCGGTATTCACTTGACGGGTGGCTTCATTGGACAGCGGCTGCCCGCCTCGTAGTTGATTCACCGCTCTCGCCGGAGGCTGAGGTCGAGCAAAATTCGTTGGAGATTGAGGTCGCGCTCCGCCCTAGCGGTCAGCTCGGCGCCAATTTTGTCTCGTCGGTGCCACGTAGCGTCACCCGTTGCCGCGGTCGCGATACCAGTAGGGTTAAGCTTCCGTTCTGTCCGGCTGTGAAGGTCTTACGTCGATCATCTCGTTGCTTGCATGGTGTTCTTGGGAATTTTCTTTGTTTCCCCTCTTCATTGGCAAATCATAAGTAGTCTCCCGATTTTCTTCGTAGACTTGTATATAGTTCGTAATAGCTGATTTTAATTCCGCGAGTACTTTGTAAGCTCGCGCTGCGAACAATGGTTTGGCGTCCACTTTTAATCCGTGCAGAAACGTCATGATGATTGTATTTTCTACATTGATTTTTGCTTTTGTAGCTAGCCTTTTTACTTTATGAATATATTCGGCTCGGTTAACTTCTTCTTGTTTTATATTGTACAATATTTGTGCGTAATTTATTTCGCATTCGAATTCATCTTTAAACTCCATTATGATTTCATCGTAGGTCATTAGGTACTGTAGTGTCAATAGCTTTTTAAAAAGAATTTAGTAGGGCCCGCCGTATACAGACTCAAGCCCGCTTTTTTCTGCTGTTCGCTATAATTCTTCAGGGCAGCCAATGTTTCATAGTTATTGTAAAATTCGCCGAAATATTCATTGGGTAAACTTTGCAAGACTGTAGCAATTTTTATAATATTTATCTCACTTTGATTTTCCTTTCTTCTTACGCGGCGCCTCCACCAATGTAGGGCGTAAATTCAGGGCGGAGTACCTTTAGGGCCTTTGATGAAGTCCAAGAATTCAAATATTTAAATAAAAGACGTCTCAGGCTCTGAACCGTTTATTGTTCCATTTTTCAATGTTCCCTTCTTAAAAATCTAAATATGATCTCTTATCAAGTCATTTACAACAATCCACGTTACTATTACTATCGAAGTTTGTGCACTTGGGCATCAGCCCTCGTCTCCTTTCTAGGTTTTACTATCTACTTCTCATTCGCTTGTTATTCGCGAAATCCGATTCGAATACTCTATTCTAGTTTCATACTCTAATTTTTAAATCGAACGCGAAACGGTATTTGCGAAATTAAACTCGAAGGCCGAATGCCTCACATGCCACCTTAAATAAATCTTACTATAAATATTATTGAAAGCCAATAAAAAGGAATCCAATACATATTTAGGGTTCCGTGAGAATACAGAAAACTCTCATGATTTAACCGAATTTAATAAAGTTAAGAATGGAAACAACTGAAAACGAGTAAAGGTACATTCGATACATTTTTATGATTACGTGAGAATTACTGAGAACTATCATAATTTAACCGATTTTTATAAAATTAGGAATGGTTAAAACTGAAGACTAGTAAAGGTATATCCGATACATTTTTAGGATTTCGTGAGGATTACTAAGAACTCTTATAATTTAACCGATTTCAATAAAATTTAGAATGGAAGCAATGAAAACCAATAAAAGAATATCCATTACGTTTTTAGGGTTCTGTAAGAATCGCTGAGAAATAATTAAAATATCCTTATAATTAAAATATTTCGATAAAATTTTGTATGGAGACAATTGAAAACTACTAAAAGGATTTCCGTTACATTTCAAGAGTTCTGTGATAATTTCTAAGAACCCTTTTATTAAAGCGATTATGTTAAAAAAATACTATAGAAATTAATGAAACCCATTAAAAGGATATCCTATGCATTTTTATGGTTCCGTGAGAATTACCGAGAACCCATATAATTTAATCTATTTTAATAAAATTTTGTATGGAGACAACGAATACCAACGAAAGGATTTTCGATATATTCATAAAGTTCCGTGAGAAATACTAAGGACCCTTACCATTAAGCTGATTTCAATAAAATATTGAAAAGATTTAACTGAAAAGGAGATTCGGTACATTTTTTAGGGTTCTGTAAGTATTACTAAGAATCCATATAGTTGAACCGATTTCGTTGACACAAATTACTTTAGCCAGTAAAAAAGAATTAGTAGTTAGAATGGCTCATAGTTCGGTGACTGTTTTGTGAGATTAACAAACACTCTTATAACATAATTTAAGTGATTTCAATAAATTTGCTATAGAGATAGTTTAAATCAAGCAAAAGGACTACGTTGTTAATAATGTTTTATGTTTAAGGTTCACTGAAAATTGCTAAAAAAGTTAGGAATATGGTTGGCCAGTTTCGTTGAAATTTTCATTATGTTAAACGAAATATATCTCAGGATACCAAAATTGCAGCCCATAAGTCAAAAGAAAGAAATGATCGTAAAATATATGGCAAATTTATAAATTTTGTTTATTAAAAAATAACGCCAAAAATGATAAGGGATGGTGTAATAAGTACAACTGGGCGAAAATAGAATTTTCCATTTGTATGAAAAAACGATGTATTTTAATTCTTGTCAAATGCCTACAATGGTTATTGACAATAATTTGAAGAAAACAATACAACAAAGCTCATGGCGTATACGGTTTTTAAATGTCAAACAATTTTAACATGTGTCCAGCCGAAACCAGCAAAAAAATAAGTGTATTTCTGAATAACAGTCAAACGTGTAGGCCGAAATGAGTTGAATTTAGAAAATGATGATAAAGATTGGAAAATGATTTGAGCATCTACAACACAATCATTTTGTACATAAAATATTTTGCAAAATTTTACATAGTATATTGTTTACAAATCATGAACAAATCTATAACGTTAAATAAAAACTAACAATAGCATAATTGGCTTACGGAATTGTAGTTTATCGAAATTCCTGTGCGTCATCCGAAGTTATCAAATGTTACAGAAGAAAAACAAAGCGTATTAAAATATTATTGTAGTGAAATATATATTCCTAAAGACTAAGAGACATTCAATTTCAAAATGTACATAATTTCAGGAAAATGTAAACAAATTTACTTCCCTATTTTTTTAAATTTCATATTTCCTAAGCGTCTATTCATTCTTTTTTTTCATCGTTGACCGATCCATTGGAAGTAATCCTACGTCGCATTAATAATTGTTACCTTATATTTTGCATTTCTAGCGTTAAAATTACTATAGCACGAACCAGAATGATTGCCTATAATAAAATTATTATTGCAGGTATCAGGTAACAACATGTTTCAAATATGCTATATCTCTTAAGAATTCTCCCAATTTCAAAGTATTTTCTGTGGAAATCTTTATTATTTTAGCTCACATAAAGCTCTTTTTACAATCATTTTATTTCCTCCTTTATATTATCTGGAAAAATCTCTCCTCGAAACACTTTTGCAGGCTCAATGTTTCCGTAAATAGACATTACATAAACATTTTAAATGTTTATGACACGAATTAATGTGAAATATTTTGTTCATACATATCCAATTACATCGTTTTTGAATATTTAATAAGAAACGAAACACAGTTTATTATCTCATCTTATTCACAAATTCGAAATATTATTTCTGTGGAATTCAAAACTAATTATAAAATACGTATAAGAATAAGTAACACAAATGTGTTCAAATAAAGTCACACTAAAATACGTAATATAAAAATTTATTTGCCAACGCGAAAAATATTAAAATATAATCACATAATAAAACTAACTGGTATCTTTATCTACTTACTGGTTGCAAGCATTAGCTTTGGTTTGATAATGCGTTCTACACTCTAAACAGGAAATAGTTTTTGAATTTGAAAAGTATTGCTATGAGTTTTAATTTTTTACAGTTCATGATGTACAGCATACCCAAATTAATCTCAAATAAATATAAATAATATATATATACATATACATATACATAAATGCACATTTATTGAAAACAATTTATAAATATAAATATATTGAGAACGGACAATAAGTAGGTAATAAATAATTTCTTCACGCTTCACGAAGTATACAACCACACATATATTTTTAACCTCTTACAAACCGCCTGAAAATATATCATTGTAAATTTATAAAAGGTTTTAAATTACCTGTAAGATTTGAAAAGAAAATTATGAGGATGTGAAAAATCAGTGAGCAGATTTCATATCTCTCAAAGGCTAATAAATAAAAAGAGATGCTTTCCGGGCTATATTGCCGTTTCATTCATACAACGCGTCTTGTCTTCGTCTAGGTCGTGAGATTGGTAGAGCCCTAAGTGGCAGCCGTAAGTCAAATAATGCGGACGCTGTCGTGATTGCGGACATCTCTTTCACGCCTATATAATTATTAAGTTGTCATGTCAATCATTTCTTTCACTCTGTGTTTGCAAATATTTCGAAGAAATGTATACATACTCTATGGTAATATGACAGCTTTAAATTTTGACAAATCTATACTAATATTATAAACGTGATTTGTAAGGTAGTTTCACACAAAAACTACCGAATGTATTTCAATGACACTGTGTAATAATATATAGCTTATACATCAAAATAACACATAGGCCTTAATTTATAAAGATATAGTGTCAATTATTCAAAATATAACGATAAGTGTCAAGTAAGCAGGAAAAAATCTGTCATCTGCGAGCTATTCTGACGTGCGCCGCAAAAACCGTTGGAATTACACGTATATAATGTACAATGTAAATGTTTATCTTAAATATTTCTACAAAAAAGCCAGCGACAGCATATATCTATCTTTTATGTGTAAGCCATTATCGCCAAAATAGTGAACCATAAATGCAATTATAATTGATAATTTATTTCTAACACACATTTGGTAGTAACAAATTGATCCTTATATCAAAATAAATACTTTTATCGCATCTGGTGTATAAAATAGATAACTTTTGTCTTTTGCACTACATAATTTGGACAAATATTTGAATAGTTATGACGATAGACAAGCGAGTGCGCGATATTACGATGCGATCCCGTGGCAGGGTCAGACCATAAAGTTAGCAGGCATACATTTGAGAACGCAATGTTTTTTCCACGGCCAGCTCTATGTGGTTTGCTCACGCGTTTCTAAATCGCAAAATCTGCATGTTTTTACAGATCAAAATAAATCGTTTAAAATAGTTTATAGGAGTATATTGCTTTTGCTTTACTATCAATCATCATATACTTCCGTACCTATATATCCTTACAAACTACAGCGTTTATAATACCTATTAGTGAGATCATCATAAAAAATACTTAGTTCTAATTTACATATATTACACAATATAATTATTCGACCACTTATAACTGGAGAATAGCTGGACCGATTTTCATTTTAATTAATAGTGATGTTGTGTGTAAACTGAAGTGTATAAAAAATCAGTAGGTATGGATTATGTTTATCTTCCAACAGTTTTTAAGCTATCGCTTTATATTGCTTTAAAAAACATCAGCCATGTAAACGAAATAACTGTGATATATCATCAATGTGTATAAATTGGCTCTATGAAAAAATTTCCATATGAACAAGATGAAAGAAAACATTTTATACCTACGCGGAAGGAGCCGCGGGCAAAAGCTAGTAAATTATAATATCTAGTTACATATTTGTGTTTATAAACACAATAGAATAATTTCTGTTGCACTCACACGGACGTAAATACTGCCGGTTTTTCGTGAATTTTAAAATTAAACATCAAAATGACTAGATGATATTATTTCTCCGAAATCACGTAACGAAATTCACATTTTTTTGAACTTTTTTTTTAATGTTATTTGTGAATTTATTTCTATTATAGAGTCAAAACGCATGACGAAATAAATTTGTATGAAATCGACGTGTTGCGTTAACCCTTAATAGGCCCCGTCCAAGAATACGGATTGCGAGTGTTCCGCACCATCTCCACGAACAATATGTATGTAGCTTACATCGTCTTTTCATTCAATTTCCCTGCAGAATAAAGTCTTGTTATATTAAATGGTCCCGAGTAAATTGTGAAGCTAAAACTGGGAGGTTATTGAAAACGTGACTTACATTTACGTGCTCCTGCGAGACTTTACAGCTATACAAAATTGGTTCTGTACATTATATTCATTTAATATATGTGTAAATATGAGATAGCACTATATTACAATGCGGCGGTGTGCATATTTTACAAAATCTGTAATTGAATTAGGAGTTGGTCTGTCTGTTTGAAAAGTAATCTTATAAATGGCAGGAACTTTTGGTTTTTGAAATAATAGAAAATATTTAAATAACTCTTATGTCGTTCTAGTTATAATTCAGTATTTAAAAATGTATAAGCACGTGCCTTACTTGTCCTCAACAAACATCTTGTTAATTTATTTTTTACTATTCGTTTATTTAATAAGTTATTGTAACAAATCGGCAAGTTTTGCAAATGAAGTTTGAAGTAATAATCATAATTTCACTGTACTGTAGAACTCTCCTTATATTTTCCTCTTTTAATCACATATATAGTAGCATCAAATTGCTAATAAAATAAATACGCTAATTTAATTAAGATATAACAGCGCATTCGCTCCGGGTAGTTTAAAATTTTTTGAATAGAATTATTTACACTTATGGCCATTTCTTAACTGGATTTTTCTATTTATGTAACTTTTATTGTCATTGAGTTTAGTTTATTACTATTATGCTTATAGATTATGTAGGCACCCTCATTAATATATACATTATTATCATTATTATACACTATAAATAAGAAAGCATGTTTGTCGTTCAATGACGCTCGAACCACTGAATGAATGGATTGCAGTAAAATTTTGCATAGATATTGTTCATAAAAAAGACAGGGTACTTTTTGTACTAAAAATATGAGTACTAGAAAATTGGTAATTGGAAGGAAACAGCTGACAAATTTAAATCACAAAATAAAACTATCATTGCATTAATTTATGGACAGCATAGTAGATGCGAAATGGCTAGTTTTTCTCATAAAATTAGGATAAAAATAACGTAAATACGAGTGCAATCACTATATAAAATCAAGAACGGGGTGCAATCTGCTCACATTCATAGCGCCAATCAAGCAGCGGCCGCCGCGACCGCGCGTTCACGTCCGGCGCCAGAGCGGGACTCCGCGACTGGCAACGTACTGAAATCTCACGCTCTCTACCGGATATTGAGTTGCAACTTTAAATAGGACAACCACGGTTATTAAATATACTGATGTGTTTTAAAAAAAATACACGCCTCACAACGCGCGAGCGTGTGGAGCGCTCTACTATCAATATGCCGCGATGCGACGATTTTGCAATTAGAAAAAAATAGATGTTATTTACTAATTTAGACACTAAATCAATAAAAAAAAGGATGTTTTGGAAACTAGACGTATTAAATTATAACGTCAGTGTATTTTATAATTCACTTGCTTTAGTATGTATAACAAAGAATATAGTTAAAAAATTATAAGTGTGGATGTTCGTTGGTCTGTCCACTTGTTTGTTTACACGTTTTAGAAAAATATACGCAATTGATTTACTATAAATTCTTTTGAATAATCTTTCATTTATCCTAAGTATGAACTCTATTTCTTACTCTGATTTACCTTAAGACCATTGTAAAGATATTAATGAAATTCGATTGATTTTCTGAGTTTCTTTTGTCAAAATTATCACCACTATTTTTATCTCTCTTTTTAGTTATCCGTTTTATTTTATAACCCGACGTTAGAATTTACTTCTTACCAAAAGTGAAATAAGCCTTTTGCGATGTGTAATTTTGGTTTTCCAATTTTTTTTTTATCTTATGATAGAATATATCATATAAATATCAATTTTTGAAATAGATAATAATTTGTATTCATGAAGTAGATAGGTATTGGAAAGTCGTCTTTTACAGAGTTACTATAAGAAAATCAGTTACGGGCTTATTATATCTATTAGCGTAACATCATAAAACTGCAATATAATCATTCATCAAATAGACAACAAAGAGCAGCAAAGTGAAAGGTTAAGTTGTAAAGTGTTAATGTAATTAGAAGATATAATGAGATTATAACGGTCGAAAGGGCTAACAAGGAAAGTTAAATTTCTTGTGGATTTTGACGACACAGATGAGATATTCTATCTTGTTAAAACTTGCTGCTTCTCTGGCTAGAAACATTAATAGATTCTTCGAACACTTTGGTAAAAGAGTTCAGTCGGTATACGTAAGCTTTATCAGATATCAATAGAGTAATAGTATATACTTCGAACAAAAACATTTCGTGTTGAACGTGCAATATGTATTTGTCATGTGTATATATCTTAAAGATTTATGCCACTTAAATTTAAAAATCTTAAAGCACAAAAATGTAAAAGATCAAGTTCAAAATAAATTAAGCAATAGTCCTTAAAAACGAAATTCATTAAGTTAAAAATAAATTTAAAAAAATGATTGAATCTAATCTTTCAAACCATTCTGGCCCAAGTTGGGCCTGGCTCAAAGGTCCCCTTTGTACTAGCGGCATTGCCGCAATGACTAGTTATAAAGAGGAGTTGGCCCAAACAAGGCTCAGAAAGAGAATCGCCTATTTTATCTATATGAATCCTACTCTGATATAGACGGTGCTACTTCAATGCTATTATTCAAATAACACTCTGCAACAACAGTAGCATCTCAAAAAAATAGTATCTTTATCCGAGGGGACTATCGTCAGTTCTTCAGATCTTTATTCATCTAAGCAGATAAGGCTGGGTATTAGGATACAAGGGACATAGGTATAAACCAACGACCACCAAATAATATCCTTGCAAGCAGGTGATGTGGAAATCTATCAAAGTAACGTAGACAAATTAACCAGTGATACTGTTGATCTCTAATCGGATCATTTCTTCAATAGTAGTTTTGCTGTCTCAAGAATTTCCGGTATGTCGTGATCTAGATGAATAGATCACCAAACGATAAGCGCGTGATTTTTAAGGAAATTGGCTTTAGATGCTTTCACGGGAGAAAATACTAGCAACATGTTCCACCCTTTGAAAAGAGTCAATAAAAGTAGATATTGTACGGCCGTCGGACACCGGCCGTATCGGCAATCCACCTGGTTGTCCTTTAGAGTGATTTTAACGATTCTTTAGAGGGTCTATCTGAAAATTTCATGGACCTGCGCCTAATCTCTATTTCTTCCATTAATCAACTATGGCCGAAATCTATTTAATTTTTTTTATTTCTTTAAGAACGATTTGAAATGCCCAATAACTCAAATTAGAAACTTCTGACTATTTTAAAACGTTATTTATTTTTAATTATGTGATGCTTTAAGTAACTATAAAATATTTATGCCAAATAATTTCGTCAATTTTTTACAAGCCCTACCTCCCCTACATCAAACTTTGTAGTTACCGAAATCTTTTTGGTAAATGACATTTTACTCTAAAATTGCGCTATAAAATCTTTGATCAGTAAACGCTATTTGAGCACAGCTACAAGGTTTATAGGGCGTCACGATTAAATGAAGAGTGCGGCTCTGGCGCGGGCGCTCACGTACGCCCGCTCGTAAGTTCAATGGAGGTGTTGATTAAAAATATTTCCCATGTGCGGGCGGATAAAGCCCAATTGGGCCGGCAATCAGCCCCGCCGCCCCGCGTGCCGCGCCCCGCCCCCCGCCCGCGCGCCGCTAATCACGCGTTCAACTTGCCGCTTATTGCGATCCCAGCTTTTTGTGGCTATAGCTATGGCTAACTTATTTGCTAATTTTTATATTCGCTTGGAAAATAAATACAGAAAAATAAAAATGGAGCTTCAACTTAGACTGGCAGGACTGGCAACAATAACGATTACATTTTTTTTTGCGAAATAATCTTGCAAATAAAAACGAAAAAAATAAATAAGGAAAAGTGCGAATAGGATTTACACCCAGGAGGTTTCTTATAAACATAATTATGTAAGATCTCACAATAAAAATTAATATAAAGCCTTGCTTCTTGTCAAATTTCATAATTCTAGATCAACAGGACTTTTAGGTTTTATCTACTTGTGGGTGGCGAAATTTGTAACGAATGTAGTCTTATTTTTTAATTTCCCTGATTTGGAAGCTTGCTTTTTTTTACAGCTCCAAGGGACTGCTGACTTAAGTATTTAATATTAATTTCAACTGACACCTCCTGCCTCCTCCACACATTCCTGAGAAAAATGATTATGATAAATTGACAGATGGACAACGAAGTCATCCAATAAAAGTTCGCTTCAAAGTACGGAATCCTAAAAATTGTAAATAATATTCCAGAATTCAGGTTACATAACTACTGATTATAGACCAGCTTACGAGTTTCTTCACAGCGGTAATATTTCCAATGCAATACGCCAACTTGAAAGTCTGCAGCTCTCTTCTCCCATCTATAGCTCCAAGGATTGCGGCTTCTTAGAGAAATTCTGTTTCAACTGTCATACAACAGTAAGATGGCGATGATGGTTGATAAGGAATATGTGCCATTCAGTTAGATATATAGTAACCTTTTGTTTTTACAGCCTAAATTCTTTTTTATAATAACATTTTTGAGGGACAAACGAGCATGTGAGCCACCAAACACTCGCAACTCCACAAAAGTCACCAGTGCGTTACCGGTCTCTTGGATAGAAACGGCGAAGTTCATTGGAATTTGAGCCAAGGTAGGAAACCAACATTTCCATTCTATATACAGATCAGCTATTGCTTGGTAAGTATGTAATATAATATTTTTTTTACATTTTGTTTACTACATTATGTTTTCTTTTAGGCTGGCCGCAGGTGATCATAGTATTATTGAAATGTCCAAAAATTTTGATCTCAAATTTTCTATGATTATTTTAAACTCATTAATCTACTGAAAGTGGCAAATTTCAGATTTTTTTTTTTTGTATAATGTTTCGTGAAGAAAATTGTTCTGCGACTATATTATTAAAGCTATCAAAAAAAGGCCAAATAAAATTCTTTGTAAGACTGACGTGGGCTTAAATCAATACATTACCGTCCTCTATTTGCGACACGCGAATTTTAAGACCAACGTGTTTCGACGACGCGCGGTATTTTGTTGAATTGGCTGTAATGAGCTGATGGCTTCGGACCACCTTGAAAAAATTTCATTATACTTTTAATATTACTAAAAATCGCTCAATTCTGTCGATGCGTTGACTCAATTTAGAAAGAATCTAATTTAATATGAGCAGAGCACCAAACAATAAGAGTTAATGGACAACGATATTTAATTTTAGCTTGGATACCGTTTCGCTCAGAAGATATAACTGCCGCGTCGTCATATGTTTGAGCTATTAATTATTTTGGATAACCTGCCATATTGTTCGAGGACACGCAAAAGTCCTGAATTAAGTGAAATCGCTTGAGATCCAAATTGATATCCACCTATTTCATAAATCGGTCGACTACCTTGGAATCTACAAAATATCGCAATATAACTACAGGCTGTTTTCTTCCGCTGAAAACCGACGTTTCATCAATAATAATCGCCATAAATCAGTATATGTAATGGTTTTTAAATTTTGCTCTATATCAGAAAGACAGTATTAGAAATTAAATAATTTTGAACTCTACCGCATAAGGCCGTAAAAGCCTGAGTGACAGTTTATAAATGACTTTCAAAAATTCCATCATATTTCTTTCTCTTTTCATCAAATCATTCAAATCTAAATAATGTCCTTTATTTAACGAAGAGATTGTTTCATCATGTCCTTAAACAGGTAATTCTTGTTTATCCGAAAACATAGTACATCGATGTACGTTCAAAATGTTACGGTTTCTGTTAAGTTTTGAATTGTGTTTTTAAATGTTTAATTTATATTGACTGTATAAACTTGTTTCGATGCGAGTTTTACCAAAAGTGTATAATTTTTTGGATGACTTTAAGTGTTTTTCTGGCTGGTCGTGCTTTTTTATCACATTTGTCAAATTACGTCAATAAATATACCCGTAATAATTCCAAACGGATAATTGCGAATAACAATGAAAATTAAAGTGTATAAGTATTATACATTTTCGACATAAATTTCATAATAGCAAATAAATATTTTTACTAACTGCACGTCAGAATAACACAGCTAATATAAAAATGATGAAATTCTGGTTGTTGCAAAATAACGATAGCATATAATGCCGTATACATGTATTAATTGTAATATGCTATTTAAGCACAAAAATGTTCATATTACAAAACGAATTCATTTAGTCGACTGTTCATTTGCGCCTCAGTCTGAATTTACGTACGTGTATTGACAGTTAAATTGAAACCGAATTTTTATATATGTGCACACGTTAGTGATACTGAATATAGTCAGAAGCGTGTTTTGCCTAAGAGTGTTTCGTACAGAAGTGTAAGCAGAAGCCCCGTATGAGTATGTGTAGATATCTCTACTAGAGATGCCTAATTACATCCATAGAGGGCTTCATTAATAAAATTAATGTATTACGTAAGTTTGATTTTCGTTTTACATTAAATTTAGACTTCGATATTTGTACAATTTTTGATTTTTTAATGGGTATCAGGGTAGGCGGTGCCTTCGAGTGTGTATGAAATAAACGCGTCTGAGTAGGAATAGAATATCTAATGGAAGAGGGAATGGGCTGATAGGGGGGAAGGATGATAAACTCAAAGTTCATATCTGTATTTTTTGAAATATTGCAATTTTAATTGTTTTAATATAGTTTGATAATACCCGATTTATTTTAATTGATGTGAGGTGTTTAATACTTGTCTAAGGTCATAAGGTTTGTCTGCTATTTTTCTTACATTATATTTTCGTTACGTACAAAAAAAAATATGTTTCTCAGAAACAACCCATTAAATGATAGTCCACCTAACATAAAAAAAAAACTGAGAAACGGTTAGCTTTGCAGGCTATATCTAAAACGTTCCTTATGATATTTCTTTACGTATTTTTGTATTCTTCGATTTCAGAATCATAGTTGTGTGTAACTTTTTAAGATTTTCGAGCTCAAAAATTCTAAAGACGGTTGCCTAGCAGGCCATCCCTGAAACGTCTTGTTACTTTCGAGCTCAAATATTCGTATTTTGTACAGTTTTCCGAGTTCAAAAACATAGTTTTAGTACGTTTTGGGCTTTTCAAGTTCGAGAATTTTTAAATTATCTAATTAAAAAAAGTGCTATTTTTTTAATTTTCAACTACGATAATTTTCGAACGCGTGATTTAATTTTAATTTGCCTTATATCATTTGAGGCAGTTTTTAAAGCATAATGAGTTGACCTCGATTTAAAAAGAATTTTAGAAGTTATTTTGAAAAAAACACTTTTTTACAACAATCGATGTAACTTTTTGTTGAAAAGCGCTGATTAGGTTTAAGTATCGATCGAATGAGTAGACGAAAAGTTATTTAAAAAAAGACCATTGTACAAAAATTTTATTATTGACATTTTATTTTATTGGAATTGGTTAAAATTTTCAGGAATTCTAACTAGAATGCACTCGCGCGCATTTATGCACACACGCATGCACGCACGCAGGCACGCGTGCCCTCACGCACACGCAGACACACTAACTGACTGACTCATCACGAGGTCACTGAAACTATAGGTTCAATTGATCTGAACTTTATCATAGTTATTCTTTTCGGTACGTAGGCACTTACTAATAACAGGCTTTACGCAAATTCTAATCAAAAATTTCATCATTTTCTGAGATCTTCGAAACTATAGTTGCGATTGACTTGAACTTTGTCATAGTTATAATACTTTTTCGAGACGTAGACACTCACAGATGAAGAGCTTTGTGCATATTTTCTCCAAAAAATGTAATCATTATAATGAAAATATTTGGTGAGCGGAGCCGCTTGTAAATGCTAGTATAAGTATACTCATTATATATATATAAATGAAATCCCATTGACGACTGACTAATAACGAGATTTCCGAAACTATAAGTCCGACTGACTTGAAATTTAACACGCTCACTGAGATTGAATTTTAAGCAAATCCTAACTAAATAAAGTTTTTCTTTATTATTTCTTTTTGAAATGGAAATTTTGAAATTGGAAGTGCTTATTTCTACGGGATTTTTGTATATACTTATGACCGTAAACCATGATACGGACGATGGATACAAGTAATTCTATTTTAAACCAAACTACTGAACTGATTCCAAAATTTTTTCCAAAAATAGATAGCTTATATCGTTTCTGGGTAAATTAACCTTTATCCTGGGCTTCATACATGAAGACGATTTATAATACGGTCTTAATAATTCTTGGACTCTTATAAAAAAAAACTCTCCGAGTAGTACATCTTATATCTTAATACTGAGCTTAGCATTTGCCTCCGACTTCGTTCAAATTAGACTTGTAACTTGTAGAAAAATCGGTATCGAAAGCGGGACCGGGATTCAAATTGACAACGACTGATGCAAAAGAAGAAGGAATTCATTCTATGTTTGTGCTGGCGGAACTGCGCACATTAATTATATTGGCGAGCCACCCACAAGAAAGGGCAGAACAACGTCTGCCGGGGCAGGTGGTATGAAAATAAGTAGTGTTTAAGGTTTTCCATGCAGTGAATGGCAAATAAAAAATATCGAACTAAACTCACAATCCACAAATGGTTAACAAAGAAATCAAAATATTTAAGCACCCAAACGGACAAAAAAGTAGTTTCATTATATACAGATCCGGCGTCGTCTATGGAACGGCCGACGCACGAGTCGGGTTAAATATTTGGAATCGCCGAAAGCGTTCGGCGGACACAAAGGAGTCGTGAGCCTCGCAAAAAGGAGAACCCCCATCCCGGGAGCGCATTTAATTGGTGCACAAAGCGAGTGCGTTAGATCGCGTGCCGCTTAAAACATTTTATACGACCTGTTCTTTCTCGCTTTAAAAATAATTCGGTCGGTTAACTTTAATTCTGAACGTTTTAAGTCGACGATAAAAAAAAATCGATTAAAGCCCTCGATAAACATCGGAACTCGTTTGTTTTCGAGTCGATGCACTTGAAGCGAACGGGATGTCGGTATGCGTGTATGAGGTGGAATCCTCGGAATTGAGTTAATAGACAAATGGCAGCGACGAGTCGGCCGTACAAGGAGCTGACGATTAAAAAGTGGCTGAAGTGCACAACACCCTGTGCCGCGGGCTGTCCGGGTCGAGCTAGTTGTTCTTTTATTGATCTAAATTCATTAGAAACCCGGCTCGTACGCGCTCGCCGTCTCTCGGTGCGCGCTCGGACGCATTCCGGGCTTTTTGCGGGCCGCTCCATCTGCACCAGATTGAAATAGCAATTTTCATTTTGGACTTAGCGTGTTGAGTCTTTATCGTCGCATCCGCTAAATTGTTATAGGGGTAATATATTATGAATACGTCATTGTATGATTGTGCACTACACGCATAAACGAAATAATTATATAGAAGAATAATCCTCCTGTCCAATAAATAACAGAATATGATTCTACTTATTCATCTCAAAATACTTGGGTGTGATTTTTAATTTTATCTGTGAATTTTCAATTGTAAGAATATTCTATAAATATTGGATATTTATTTGTGTAGGTTAAATGTGACATATATGTACATATAAGGCTTATAAAAACTTCATCAACTAAAAGCACTTCATATCTAATGTTTTCCCCAGTTAAAATAAGCGTTAGAAATACTATAAACAATGAAAAACAAGACTTGAATACAAGTAGGTGTAGAAAATAAGTGGTAATATAGATCTTAAAACCGGTCTCAAAATACGAGATAGAGTTAACTGTTTTTGTATGGTATCTGACAAGAGACGTATGGTATACAGGGTATACTCCGCATGACGCCTACTCAGAAACATGTATGTGCAAAATATAAAAATGTTTGTCTCTCGAACAATAAGATATTAATTAAAATATTCACTTTATTTTTGAAACTGAAGTAGCACGCACACCTATGCACTTATATTAAAATATGGACCAGTATAATAAACCAGTAAAGTCTTTTCTCTTTTTTAAATACGATATTCTGTTTATTTATTTTTAATGGAAAAGTATTCTATCGTGTTTTTCTATTTAGAAGAACTAACAACCTTAAAGAAATCTATCCTAGAGATCCTTTTGCAATACGAAACTCATAGTTAACATATTTATACCGAGATATATGACAGACATTTTCGAAATATATTCCCTTGACAGTATTTTACAACCGTATCGTATTTCTAGTGACGTCTATCACATTTCTGTAGTCAGTGGGGCTATCTTAGCTCCAAGAGATCGTAGAGAGCGTTCATTCTATTGAAGCGCCACCATCTCGCTGGCTTTTTGTGGGAACGTCGACGCGGACGCGGTTCCAGTTCAGGGGAAACGTCGCGTGCGCTCTTGTTGCCGACTGGTTAATGAAAAGCTGCTGCTGCTTTTTATAGACGTATACAGACTATAATTATTTTAATCCGGACAACTGAGCTTTGCTCGGCATCTTTCAAATTGCCGTGGATGTATAATAACTGATCACGGGAAAAGATGGTTATGTCTATTTTCGACAATAAATATTTATATACATATTGATATGTGGTATATAATATTCACAATAACGTGTTACCTATTCTCATCTTATTAGTGTTACATAGTGCCCTCTGTTGTTGAGAACGTTACGTGAAGGTTACCTCGGCACTGCAGTAGCATAGCAATAATGCAATTGCTTCAAAGTTCTACGAGAGCGGTTGAGAAGCAAGGTTTTTAAAAAAATAAAGGTACTTTTAGGTGAAACACGTATACAGATAAACTTGAAAGTCAAAGCTTATTTAAGTTCAAACTTTTATTGAAAGGCGACAGCCGTGTCCTGTATACCTTTACCTAAACATTTGTGTGTAAATTGTACATAAGAATTGCTCACTTAAAATAATAGGATAAAACAAATGCGATAAGTTTCCTATTTAATTGATGAAAAAATGGGAAGGGAAGGAATAAGCAATTTAACCCTACTTAAAAAAGCCATTAATAAAAAAATTGTATCGACTTCAATTAATTATCTATGTCATAAATACTAAATACGTATTAATGAAATCCTCAATGCTGTAAAATAAAATATTATAATTTTATAAGAAGTTAAATAAAATTACACCCACTTCGCGAAAAATTAAAAAAAAACTAAAACTGAAGTTTTTACACTCTTAACTTTCTTTATTTAACTAGCAAACAATTTAATTAATTTGGATTGGTGTTGAATAGGCAAGAACAAGCATTAGAAATCAATCTATTTTAAGAGCTCTTACCTTTCGAAGGCCGCATATCTTTAACGTATGCAACTAAACAATGTATTGTATCGTTATTTCTTTAGCCTCTCACTCAAAATTGGTTATTTTAATGAAATAGATAATATAATTTTTAATTTCACACAACATAATTCAGATTTATACGAGTACCATACAGCACACAAATAAAGTAGTACAATAACATTTGTTCTATAACTAATTTAATGTGGCATAGTCTGATAAAAAATATAAAAATGTCTCAATTGTCCGTTAATGTTAACCATTTATTTTGTAACTAATTAATGTGGTGTGTTCTGGTAAAAAGTGAAGTGTCGATGGGCTGTTAACGCTTAGCCGAGTACCAGGATAGTACACGAAGGACGTAGTGCGACAGTATTTATATTTTAAACTAATATAATGTATCTCCGTATCCCAAAAAAAAAACAATTTGCATTTACCAAAAATTTTTTTTATTGTTTATACGTAAGTAAAAGAATCTTCGAAGGCTAAAAAGAAACAGTCTCGATAACCTTAAAAATATACATACTCAGGAAGCAACACAATGTCATAAGCAAACTATTATTTTAATTTATGTTCAAACATATACGATGTATTGCAATACAACTGATCATCATTCTGTTTAAATCAATTTTCACCATGGTAACAGAGTTGATTTCACTATTTCAAACATGACAAACTCATATAACTGTAAACGCGCATACCTAATAACTATAAACGTTTCATATATAGGCCTCTCCCGATAACAGAAAACATTGATTAACCGAACTCTGTTCCGACAACGGTGGCTTTTTGTTCCAACTAACGTAATCGCGAATTAAATTTTAATGATTTTACGTATTCGCCGCAAGCACTGCTAATTACGCACGGCCATTATTTGAATTAATTCGGAGCCGGAGCCCTCGCGGGCCGCCCGACACCCAATGAAATTATTTTGCGGCCACTCAGCTCGAATGAACGCCAGAACTCCCCGCAGCGCCGCCCGCTCCGGCTTATTTGCCCGCACTCCGCTAAGTGGAGGAAATTGTTTCTTTTGCTTTCCAAAGAAAACAGGCAGGGCGAAATTAAAATAGCCCTTTATTGTATTAAAGTTGGGAATGTTGTGATGAAGATTTATCTCAAATTTCAGTTTCAGCTATGGAACAGGGGACGGTATTCACCAGTTCTATACAATCAGTCTACTGACCGGAACCTAACTTATTAAATATTTTGTGAATTTCAGTATAACTTCTGATTTAGTAATGGTTTTTATTGTTTTTTTATTATTATTAAATTATATATATATTTGCAGTTACTATGATTCTAATCATGATACTAATATCCTCATTAATATTCTGAACATACACGGATAACAGCTCTATTAAATGACAATTATTTATCTACGCGACATTCAAATGTTCTATTATAAATATATTAGCATTTCAGGACGACATTTTGGAAATTTATAATAAATATTGGTGTGTGAAAGAAAAATTTGTGATAATATTGTTTGAATGAAAATGTTTATGAGTTACTCGAAGAACAGACATATTTTTGAGTTAGCATTAAAGAAAATCTATTCTTTAATAATATTTTGCCATATACTTTTTTCAATCATTTTTACACCATTGACCATCACACTAAATACAATTAATGCTTTGTTTCATATTTACGAAACACTTTTCATAAAAATGTTTTTAAATATGGTGTTTTGATTTACATCATATTGATATCTTGACCCAGTGACGATCCCACTGCTTTGTAATGCCTTGATTTCGCTTTGTTGTAGAGATTATGAATTTTCGGCAAGAAACTTGTGAAAAAGTAGTTTTGGAGGTGTTTTCTCGATGTTGACCTTGCGCCACCTAAGCTACGTTGTAACGACGGAACGAGGTTTTAATCTAAAAGAAAAAGCTGGAGTTATAAGGTGGATAGGTAGAATCCAAGTCTTTCAATTTTCGCTGAGTGGACAAAAATATATTTGTTTTGGCGTTATCGTGGTGAAAGAACACTCCCTTTTCTATTTATCGACGCAGGTTGTTTGGGCTCAATCGTTTACTTTAATCTCATCAGTTGCGGTCAGTGGAGGTCGGAATCGATGGTTTACCTATGCGATAAAAGCTCATACTAATGATCAGTATCTTTCCAATCCCACTATACACACAGATCACATCGTTATGTGTGAAACTGGAGTCTGTGGATCTTATTCGATTTACGATGAATTTTGGATCATTATAGTCGCAAATGATTCACTTTTTATCAGCCGTGACCTATCGTTTAAAATGTATTATGGTATAGTTTCATTTCAACAGTAAATCGCAAATGAGAACACAGACAGTGAAGTTATTCCAATAAAATCATGTTGCGTCCAGTGACTTGTTACTTTTCTCTATGGTGGCATCCAAACTTTCGTTCTCTTTTGTTCAGATTGACTGACGTAAAGCCGTTTTGTAATCAATATCCAGTTCTAAAACAATATCGTAACTTCTAAAGTATTGACTTCACACCACTTTTTTTATAAATGTCACTTTTTTGTCTGTAACGAAATGAGTATCAATAATCACATTAAAATTTTCGGACTTAAAGCCCTTCAATCACATTTGTCCTGCCCTTACTGACATTATTTTAGATTCGTAAACCACCAAAGTGTCGTTTGTAACTTGTTCAGTGGCGAATTGTACGGAATTTTGCCATTTCCGGTAGTTTCGGATGAATATCGGACGATTCAATGAACTTTAAAAATTTATAATTTTTTATCATATCTTCATCACATACGTACATCCAATTTTATGGATAAAAAAAAACACGTGTGGCACTCAGGGACTGCCGCGGTAAAGCTATTGCATAGTATTTTTTATCAACTTATGCAATTATAATTATTTGAAGTAAATACAAAGAGGAGGTGCCCTAACTCCGAAACTCTAAGCAGGCATGAGTCACCAGATTGCGGGGCGAAGAGGGGGATTACGCATGCGCAGTAACGCCGATACAACCAATGCCACCTAGAGGCGAGTTGCTGAACTAAAGAGACAAGCGTGATATTTCAAAAAAAGTCATTAAAAGTTCTGCTATTCATCGATAGATGGCAAAAGTAAAAAGTATCACCGCTGTGCCGGTCGGAGTGGGGGGTGTTAGATTATTTTCGTTACGGAATTTCTGGATTCGGTCTCCACGCTCAAGGCCCGCGATAGAAGCTATGCAATAGCTTAAAAACAATTGGAAAAGGGTGGAACATATTGCATATTTTTTTAAATACATACTTTTAATAAAATGATAACCAGCCAGTTACAATGTGTACATCAAAAAGAAGTTATTACAAATCTACAAATACAAAACACAAAAAGATTTTTCCTCCATTTATTATTTAATAACTCTGTAATTAACATGTGTCACGAAACACAGTCATTGCGACAGGTTTTGAAGTCCCCTATAACCTACATCTTATTATCCAATATCGTTGGAATATTTTGTATAAATTAATGGGTATATATCACGTTCAATCATGCCTGGACATAGACAAAGAACGTGTATATCCGGACCTTGCGTTTGTCGTTCGATTACAACACACGCCAGTCACAGTCAGTTGTTATTGCTCATGAGAATGATCATGCTAAATGAAACTAACTAAAAATTTATATGTTTATTGTTTATCAACTAAGCTTACAAAACATTCACTTTGAACATCATTCATACGGGTTCATAAATATTTCGTATATATGTGACAGCGAATCGTAGAAGGACACTGCATCTTTCGGTTTTGATTCGAACACTGTTATCACAATCACAATAGTTTGGGTCAACAACAACGAGGGGGATGAACATTTTAATGTTTCACACACGCTGCAGAAAAAAATCTGCAATTTTAGTATAGTACTATGCATCAAAAGTGGTCTCAGTTGCTCGACTTCGACCGTCTCTCACGTCGAATTTTCCAATCGGAATTAATTGTTTTCTGATCTTTTAATAGCAAATTTTAACTATGACCTGTTTTACGGAGAATTTCAGTAACCATTTGCTTCTTAGTGCTTCTCGTGTGATAAATCTTCGTTGGAGATGAGACCTTTTTCGATTTGCGCTTCGTCAAGGCACTATAACTACATAACCCTGTTCCTAAATCTATTACGATATTGTATAACTTTTTTTTTATTCATTAATCCACCTCACCCTCTTTCTGGACTGTCAGCTCGTGTAGCACTTATTCGTTCAACAGTTGTATTGCGACAGTGTTCTTGACTCATTATTTGGTCTGTTGCTGATCTAATCTCCAATTTACGCTTTATGATCGCACAATCGCGTCGATCCTCACGAACGAATCATTTCGATAGCTACAACATTTTCTCGCGTCACTTGCTATAAGCGAACAGTCGTCGGTTCGTCTTACAAGTAACTTTCTCTTTTATACCTAATATGTCAATTAAATGCAATCGCTTATAAATAAACAAACTCGCCAGATATATATACAGAAGAGTTTATAACGATTTTTTTATTGCAAATCTATTTCTACTAGATTTGTCTAATCAAAATTTGAAAATCATCTGGAATTTTATTATTTCTATACGTAATTACCTTCAAATATTATTGAAATACGTTTTAGGGACAAACCGAAAAAAATTGCTGTTCCTTTTCATACATAATAAATGTTTATTACAGTCAAAAACATTTTCGACTGTAATAAAAACTTAAGTACGATGGGCGCATAATGTGTGATAACGATAAGAAATCAATTACATGTGTGTCGTAAAATAACGTACTTTATTTTAATTATACTACATTTGATAACGCTCATGACATTACTATAAATTACAAGTTCGTTTAATGCAACTACCATTTTTCAATAACATCGGATTCTTTTGTACTTATTGTCGCTTCAAAGGATCTGCATGACGTGTTGCACTGCACCAGGATGTTATATTACGCCAAAAGCAAATATTTTAGATCTTAATTAATGACCGTTTTGTTTTCTACAAGAAAAAATATCAAAAAAATATTACGAGCTCAAAGAATTGTCAGAGGACATTCCTTATGATATACTTAACGGCCAAACAATAATGAAAACTTTACAGTCATAAAAAAGGAGATAATATTATAAAAGCAATCTTTATATAATCAGGCTCACGGGGCTATTATTACGACATATGCACAGATAATTATATGCGTAAACAATAAATATAAAACATTAAACGAGAATAACAATCTCAAAAAAAAAAAAAACTACTTATGAAACCCGATAACGGCTTTTAATCCGCCTGAGTGCTCGCAATTTCAAAATGTAGAGCAATCACGTCATTAAAAATACATATCCGCGAAAGAGATATTTACGACTAATAAATTTTGGCATAAAGTAAGGGGCTATACGAGACATTTTCAAAGAACTCGTTCTTGTGGGTTTTATGTCCGTGCGCGGGTACACATGCTATCTCGCGGGGATGAGGCCATTTCATTAATATTGAAAGATATTTTCGGGTTCACTTTAATTCCAGAGAACCACACACGAACTCCTGCACCGTATTGTACGTCTGTGTAGATTTATGTACGGTCAAGTTTGTTTTTTTTTTACGTTTCTATCTTGTGGATAAATCCGGAGACATTGTGGGTGCAGAGAATGTCAAGTGTAGGAATGACTATCTGAAACTAAGAATATTTAAATATGTTTCTACTTATCAAAATTTCTTAGGTTGCAAAATTATTTATTGTTTATGTCATGGAATGATTCATTTAAAAACTGGTTGTAAAAATTGTCAATTATGATTCAAAATTTTAAAAAAACCTATTAAATGGATTGTGAACGTTCTCTGATTTGAGTAGTTGACACATATGTACGAGCGAAATACCACTGATTGACTACCTGACTGACTGACTCATCACGAGGTCTCTGAAACTTAGTTACTCTTTTCTTTTTTAATCGAACTTCTACGTTAGATTCATTCATAGGGGTGTGCGAATAGCGTTCGAATCGAATCGAATCGAATAATACTATTCGATTCGAAATTCGAATCGAATAATTCGGATTTTCGAATTATTCGAAACTTTCCGAATAATTCGAAACTTTCCGAATAATTCGAAAATTTTTGAATTATTCGAAAATTTTCGAATTATTCGATTCGAATCGAATAATTCGAAATTTTTTTGAATAGTTAGCAAATTGCTTCAATATCACTGGATTTTCTATTCTTTAATACTTTAATTACATGACATCGTGTATCAACAATTTAAGGCAATATCAAAATAATTAATTCAATCTGTTTCGATCTTAATATTTATTCAGAGTCAGTTATAATAAAATCATATTAGTAAATTCTAATATGATTTTAATTATAATTTTAATTAAACTTCCATGTCAATATTAATCAAATTTCAATTCAAATTTGAATAATTATAATTTTGAACTTAGAAAAAAAAAATGGGTGCGTGTACTTATGTACGCGCGTGAGAAGATAAACTTCTTTGGCATCATTAAAAAATAGTTTTTAATTGCATGCAAATAATTAATTACAATAAAATAATAGAAGGATTGGAAAAGGATAATCAACAAAGTTCAGTTTAAATTTGAAAAATTAAATAAAATATTATGGATAATAACATTTCCATTAATTATTTGGTGGCGCGAAGAAAAAAATCGGTATCCACGATTATCTCTGATGGCGAGAAGATATCTAGGGATTCCGTGTACATCTGCCGAGTGAAAGATTATTTTCCACTGCTGGTGATATTGTCTCAGATAAAAGGACGTCATTATCACCGGATTCGGTATCCTATTTATTATTTTGAATAAAAATTTGTAATCATTCTTTAAATAAACTGTATATTTAGAGTTAATTTTGAATTTTTTTATTCATTATGTACAAACAATGAAATCAAAAATTCGCGAGTATTATAGAAATTCGAATTATTTAAAAGAAGTTCGAATTATTCGAAAAAAATTCGAATTATTCGAAATTTTTCGAATTGTTCGAAAATAATTCGAATTATTCGAAATTTCCCGAATAATTCGAAAAATTTCGAATAATTCGAAAATTCGAATTATTCGATTCGAGTTTCGAATCGAATATTGATATTCGATTCGAGACGAATTATTCGTAAATTCGAATTATTCGCACACCCCTATTCATTCATTTTGGTGGACAAAAAACAAGAGAAAAATGGCGGGACACCGTTTTTACTTTCTCTTTTTTTAAGTGTCATCTATTTAATGGTCTCAAAACTAGCCAGATATACAAACCGTATAACCAAAGAGATTTTAATACACCTTTTTAAAATACGAAAAAACTTTTTCTCCGACCTAACATACAAGTGAAATACCATTTGGCTGACTTATTGACTAACGGACTCATCAGGAGATCTCCGAAACTATAGATCCAATTTATTTGAAATTTGTCATGGTTATTCTTTTCGGGACGAAGATACTCACAGAAGACGGATTTCACGCAAATTCTATCCAAAAAAATTTTTCATTATTTTATATATATGCGGACGGAGCCGTGGACTCCGCAGTATATGATAATTTCACTGAAAGTAATTCTTAACTGCTGATTAACAAAAACGTTAATGAATGCACTGATTTTATTAAAATAATATACATTTATTTTACAAATTATTTATTAATAAAAAAAATTAACGATGTATATGCTTTCTATACAGAATTAAGATAGCACTAAAGAAACTCAAGTTTTGCGGCTCAAGAATCCAAAGCTTGTGAAAACAAGGGTCAATTCGTTCCTCGTTCGATCAAAGGTCATATTTGGACTAACAGCCTTTCACAGTGTTTGCAAGATAACCTGGACTTGCTTTGAGTAATACTTAGTAGGTGAGTAGGCGTAATGCGGAAAGAGGGTGTCCGCGCTTCCGCTCGTTTAAGCACAGAATAAATTTGTGTTCCCGTTTACGGCCCCACTCCGGTTGTCAGTACTTAAACTGCGTGCCGCCTATCATAATAAATATTGTCACGATACGTGGGGTGCACTATAATTTTCTGGAATGTGCCACTTACATAAACAATATTTTAAAAGTAATTACTACGTTTGAAAATGGAACTCTTTGGTTATAAGAATACAGTTTACTTCATCTAATTGTTAGGTGTTTTTACATTGTGACGTCATTTTCAAAATTTTGCGTGTCTTCATCATTAGGGGTTTATGTCTTGAAAATTTTCGTTTTATGATTTTCTACGATTTTAAGTGTAATTTGACAGCTCAGCAGAGCCTTTGAACTGCCATTAGTGATAAAACGCCATGCAAGATGACTATAGGTAACTGGTTTGTAGAATTCAAGCGCGGTCGTGTCAATCTCAGTGACGAATTTCGTGACGATCCGTTACGTGGACGTCGCAGTGGACGTCCAAACAACAAAAATATAGATGCTGTGCGCCGCATGATCGAAACAGACAGGCATGTGTCCTACCATGAGGTTTGAGCATTCTTAGCCATAGACATGAGTCAAATACAATTATTCCTTGACAAACATTTGGGTATAAAAAAGCGGCGGTGAATCCCATACAATTTTATTGAGAAACGAACCGCGTCACTTTGTGCAATGGCATGCTTACCTGATTTAAGGGAGGAGTATCAAATTTGTTGTGAAACATAGTAAAAGGTGACAAAACATGGATTTATTGCTACGGCTCTAAAAGGCAGCAATCGACTGTATGGGTCTAACAAACTAGATACGTGGCTATTATTTTGTAGGAAAATTGCCGTACCGTGAATCGTAATTGGTACACGACCATTTGTTTGCCGGAAGTTATTGACGAACTCCATAAAAATAATCGTAAACATCGTATCTTCTTGCACTATGACAATGCAAGTTCTCACACGGCCGAACAATCAAATAAATTTTAGAAGAAGAAAAACGTAGAACTTATGAACAATCTGTATACAGTCCCGACTTGACACCTTGGGACTTTTTTTTTTGTTCACAGGAATTAAGAACCAATTTCGCGGTCAACGATTTTCATCACCAGAAGTGGCTGTCGAAGAGTATAAAAAACATGTTTCTGAGGTCACCAGGGAGGAGTGGCGTAAATGTTTTCGAAATTGGTTTATTCCTATGAAAAAGTGCTAACAGAAAATATTTAGAGAAACAATAAATTGATTTTTGACCATTCATAATATAATATTTTCTCATTCATTCTAGAAATTTTCAGTGAGGCCCTACGTATAATAGCTGTCTTAGATAAATAATCCTTCCAAATATTAATTTTTTAAGCCTTCCTACTACGGAAATAAGCGCTATCTAGCTGTCTTCATATTTTGAATTAACACCGTCACGTTAGGTATAAACTTTGTCTGAGTATATATATATATAATGCCTCCCGTGCATCGCATCTATAATGTCTAATAAATTCACTAGAAATCTGTCATGAAGAGAAGAGGGTGCGCCCGAAAATGAATGAGACCAGGCAGTCCCTCCCATACTGTCTTCTTTTAATTTTTTATTTTTTCGCTATTTCGGTGTAGCTTTTCGGTATCGCTTGGCATCAGATAAATCCATTTCAAGTTATCATATTAAATGAATTTAAATAAACATTTACACCCAATTCTATTCCTTTCCAAGAGGGCGCAACGCATTGGTGACTCCTTTGCGGTTGCGAGCATCCATAAACAGCGGTGATCGTCTACTTTATAGTGGCTCGCATGCTGGTTTATCCCATTAAAATGCTATAAAATAAAATTGATGACCACATGACTGTAACTTGTCGATATCGGACAAACATACGTATTTATAGTTATCGTTTATTACAATAATAATGCAGGAAGGCAGTTAATTTGTTTGTAAAACTAATAGAGCTTTATTTTCTCCTGTACTATTAGGCGCCATGACGTCAATGAAGAACTCGTGGTTAGCGTCTAGGCGCTAGGCCTTCTAGGCTCCACTTTTGTATGCAACGTGTCTTTATAAGTCATATGCAGTATTGAACATTCAATATACAGTTGATGAAACATCAAATATTATTTATTTTAACGGCAAAGATAATGTTGTAAGGAAACCGGTATGCTGTAAAGTTTTTTTTCTCGTTCTGTTCCATTTCTCGTCCTGAAAACTTTTTAAAGACATTTGAAGTTCGCAGTATTCAATGGGCAAACGATGAGACAATGCTTTTTTTTTAGACGAAATCTGTGTGCCTAGAATGTTGGAGGAAATTTCATAACAAAATATGAAGATAGACGGCTAAAGCATCAAGTTGAAATATAAAAAAAAGTTTTATCATGTCAATCAACTCCAATCGTTTAAATACCGATAAGATAACGTCTGAATTTATACTGAATTAAGTTAAGTAAAAGACTTAAGATGTCATATGAATTGTTCGAATACAAATATGTCTATTACAATTGTATCATTATCATCTTCGGTCTTGTACGATTCACCTCTTAACATATATATTAATTTAGCTAGTTTCAAGGAGTTCAATATAATGATATAACTTTAAATATAAATTGCGTAAAGTACTGAAATCAAAATAGGCAATGCTTCTTTATCGCAAATTTGATACGTAAATAATTCTGCCTTATATCTTCAGTTCTCATTAATAACTGCATCAGGAATAATACCTGTTCATTAACCATTTAACTTGAACCTGTTTTCAGGATCAAGCTGTTTACAGATCGAAAGACAGGAAGTGAATAGGGTTCGCTTAAGTGTAGGTCCCAAATCAAGGCTGGCGCGCAACTCCCTAGCCACCTCGTTCATTCGGTTTCCTTTATAGCGCTCGCTCTCTCACGGAAGTGGTTGTCGTGGCACGTTAGAATGTAGAGGATACGCTCATGAATTACTAACGACTACAGAATTATACACTATGTGCATAATTTTTTACCGATTGCCTCACAATGAGAGTGATATTTTTCGAATGTATTAATACATATCGATGTTTACACATCAGCATGCTCTATAGTCTAAACAGCTTGATAGAGTTGTTTTATTAAAGATGTTCGAATGTGAAAGTGATATAAGAGTAAAATATTCAAATATGAGATGTGCAAATCAAAAATATACAAACACAAATAGATATATAGATTGAATCTTGCATTATCAACTTCGATGACAAGGGAAAAATTGAACAGATGATGTTACTGATTTTTACTGGAACTTTACTAAACTGTAACTACCTATGTGCCATAAAGTATCACACTCATTCGAACTGACATGAAAGTAGCCTCACAAAGATTAAGCTTACGTAGATGTTAATGAAGTAAAAACATCGTCGAGTTAGCTATTAGTACTTTAGATTCCAAAACTTAATACTTTAGATTTCAAAAATATGTTGGGTCTACCATTTCATTAAAATTATTTGTAAGGGCTTCGACATCTACAGAATCAATTACGCGATAAACTTAATATTACCATCAAAAATAAATTTATTTTCTTTGCTTACATATTATAGCTTTTGAGCAGTTGACGAGGTATGATACGATACGTATTCTTCTAATCCTCTCTTCCTCTTACGTTTTTTAATAGTTAATGATTTATATTTTGTATATGGATGTACTTTTTTAAAGTCGCCGTTACACGCGTACTTAAGCAGAGTGAAAACAACGTATGGGTTGTCCAACATATGCATAAAACGCGTTTGCATACAAATTTTTAAAGTAATTTAAATAGTTTTTTTGGGCTATTTATATATTCGGTACTCTCTGCGTACATTGATCAGTAGAAAAAAAATGGTGTGTCTCTATTATTTCTATTACTATTATATTATCTATTATCTCAAACTTCTAATAGAAGGTGTTTGAAATAATTAGCGAATTTGAAATAGTAAACAAGGTGACAGTTGAACAAATAAAAAAGTTTGTTTACTTGTATTGTTTGTTTATAAATAACGATCATGAAAGTAGACTGATTAAACAACTATATACAGCGAATATGTGTGATAAAAAGGTCGGTAAGAGTCTCCGTAGGAAATCATATGGAAATCATATTGATGGCATATTAAAAAATGGCCCAATTTTAACCACATAAAACCGACGAGCTTGCATGAAAAGATCAATGGAGATCCGTGAAGTCAAAGGGAAATGCAAAGATCGTACCATACGGAAATCTGAAGACTCTGCATATCCTTCTGGAAAATTAGTGTGAATGAGTAATAATAATAATGAGGATAATAATAGTAAAGACAAACTGATGATTGAAATAACTTAATCTTGACAGAATCACGCTACGAAAAAAATTAATCTAGTCACATATATTCTTTATTTTCTAAAACTTCTATATTACCGATATGTAACTTCACAGCTTGTTCATTAATAAAACTAAAAAGTGTAAAATAAATCAAATACTCAAAAAATATGTTTAATAGTTTTATCTGTTTAAATAATTCAGTTTACGTTTGTTGACATATAAATTTCATTGTGGTAGTTTGCAGCCAATCTTTGCAGCTTATGGTCTTATCTATTTCCCGTATTATAAATTGTTACACATTGTGCCAATGAGATTCCGAATTAGCTTCCATTACTTTACCTTGAAAAATGATACTGCACATATTGCTAGTTAACTGTGTATTATTACGAGACCAAAACCCATTCTAATATCGGTTTCCTTTAAAATAAATTATTGTAAATTGACGTATCCATGATATTCCACAGATGCTAGCAATACTTTTAATGGATCTTGTGAGTTTTTGCCTTTATTTATACGTTGCGATGTGTGCATAATGGATCAGCGAGTGAACACTTAGGAGATATGCGATACCGGTACTTTAGCGGCGTTCGGATGTGAATCAAGAGTTAGCAAGTTTCTAGTAACCCTTAAGTACTTAAATTATGAACTTATTTTATTAATTATATTATATTTAACCAGCGGAAAATGCTGGTTAACGAATATCAAATAATGTTTGATAAATAAGTAAAAAATAACAGTCATATTTAATTCCTTTAAAGTCACTTACCTTTAATTATAAGGATCCTTAAATTTAGACACAATCTTTAAATGCTATAGTCATTATCAGGTTTGCCATAATAATATACCCAACGTCGTATAAAGTGAAAAAAAAATCCCTTTTTGCATCCCCGAAGCAAACAGAGAGGTTTTATAAGTTTGACATGAGTATTTAATAAGTCTTTGGCATCGTAACTCTTAGTTGATTGAACGGATTTTGATTTAGTATTTTTTGTTTGCAAAATAATATGATCGGGAGTGTCTAATTATGATTCTAGAAAATCTGTTCAGCCGTTTGAAGATTATCAACCCTTTTCTAGTTAATGACTTGATGTAAGCACCTTCCAGAGGCCTGGAAATGACAAAGTATGAATATTGAATAGAAGTAAGCTACCTAAGTGTCGTAAGTAAACATAAAAACATCAGTGTCTGATTGTTGAGTCTAAGTCTTAATTAAATCTTAGCGGCCCCCGGAGACGACTACACTTGAATTAAAATATTACATACTACTTATATTGAACTTAAAGGGACAATACGTATTATCTTTTTACTTTTATAAATATTGCTTACATCAAGGGTTTTTTTAAATTAAAATTTAATTTTATTGGAAAGAATTACGATTCTGTCTGGCTGCGAGCGCAAAGGAGATAAATGTTTTTATTCCTCATATATAGACACCTTTCATTTCCAATATTTTTTTTCTATTCAAATGCCTTCGGTGTCCGTTTCCTCGCCTGCGCTGGGAACTGCAGGCAGTGATCTGCGGCAAAATTGTTTCTCTCGTGATCGACTTTACGTCGTGCGCGCTAGGGTCAAGACGCCTTAACCTCTAACGTCTGCGCTTCTAACCATAAAAGTACAAATATTGTGCATAGAGAGGCTATAATTTGCTTATAGTATAGTTAGATATCGATCAGTTTATACGAGTTTACCAAGATACTAGAAAGGTAAATTCATTGAGTTGATAGTCCTGCTAAGAAAAATAAAACTTTATGATTTTTGCAAAGCTTTATTATACATTCTCTACTAATGATATATTGCATAGCGCTCATATCGTCATTGCTAGATTGATTGACGTTTATGATTATTGCTCCAGCCTTTACGATATTATATAGCTTACAGGTTTTCTCGATAAACGGACCATTTAATACAAAAGGTTTTTTAAACAAACTAACTCTTTTGTTTATTTTTATATTAGTATTGATATATTATGTAATCTTGTTGTAAAGTCCGAAATGAATAAACTTATAAAAGGAATTGGATTAGGTAATAAAAATTTATGTCGTATATTGTATGTTAAGTTTAAATTTTTAGAACATGTATCACACGCAGATAACCCTTTTCGTTTGCAGAGAGATTAAAAGACTTAAATGAGCACTATTGCTCCTCGTATACACTATTTTCTTTTCTTTTATTTATTAATTATTCTTTAATATCTCAAATTTCTTATTTTGTTGATATCTTAGTAATTTTTTATTAATAAAAATATATAAAATAGTATATACGTACTAGCTGTCCCGGCAGACGTCGTGCTGTCCGGAAAAGCTTTTAGTGATATGCCGACAACAGCGCTACCTACCGGGTCCAATTGTGTTTTGAAATCATCTATGGACCCATTGGAATACACATAGAAAATTTCATCTCAATCGGTCCAGCCGTTTGACATACCGACAATGGCGCCATCTATCAGGTCCATTTGTGAATCTAAACCATCCTCGAATTTACTTGAATACACACAAAAAAAATCATTCAAAACGATTCAGTCGTTTAGGAGGAGTTCACTGTCAACATACGTACAGAAAAATTATATATATAAAGATATACATGGGTTAATTTTAAAGTACTTATAAAATCAAAAATTGAGCAAACAAGAAAGTTATTTTTATTTTTATTGTTTTTTAAAATAGTGTTCGTTGAAATCAATACATCGCAGCATTCGATGAAATCATTTTATTTTAGGAAATAAATAAAAATTGCATGGTGCGAGGTTGGATCTGTAAGGCGGGTAAGCCGTATTTCTAAACTTAACGTTCCCAAATAGTTAATTGTTTTTCTGACGTTGTGTAGGAAGGCGTTGTCATGATAAAGGGGAATCCGAACGTGAAGTTGTTTTTCCATACTTCTGTTATCTTTTCATTTCCAACTTTTACTCCATAACAAGAGGCAAACAATTTTTAGTGTTACTAGTCAGCAGCGATTGTTTTTTTATCATCTAAAACAATTGTTGCATAATGGCCTCTCATTCCGGAAAAAAAGGCTATCATCTGTCTTCCGACGCCTCGATCCCGTTTTACTTTAGGAGGCAACTCCTCGAACGGAAACACCCACTGAGCAGACTGTCTTTTGATTTCGGAATTGTAATAATAAATCCAGCTTTCGTCAACTGTGTCGTATATAGTGTTTAAGTCGCCACCGGCAAATCCTTGCATCATTTCGCAACACCAGTTAACCAGTTAACACGACGAAATTTTTTGTGTACTTGACTTATAACGATGCCTAAGCTCGTCCGAATCTGTTGACAGGTCACTCTTTTGGCAATCTCCATTGTGAGCTGTACAACACTCCGGTTGTCTTTGGTCGTCACCGTAGAAGGACGTCCCTCACACAGATCGTCAGTCAGCTTAATGCGAACGCGTTTGAACTCGATAAACTAGTTATAAACAGTGGAATGAGGTTTCATCACGAAAGGCCAACCGAAGACTGTTATAACTTTATTGTTGGTTTAAATGGGAATGAAATTCATAGAAAAACATCACACGAAAATTTCTCGCCTTAAATTCGAAAAATAAAAAGTTGACGTTACACAAATAATATTATTTTTAAAACCAATTTGTAATAACAATTGACAGATGAATACGATATACAATAACACAGAGTCCTATTTTTAAATTTAAATGTGTTTTTTATTTAACAGTTTCTAAATGACCAGTTCTAAAAATTTTAAGTGTCACCTACGTAATATTCGATTATATTATTCCTGTATGTACAAGAAAATCGATACTGTTTTCGTTTTACCAATTCCAAATACTTTTACATCGACATATACGTACTATTTCACCTCTACCGGTTTTAAAAGTGGATCGCTTGGAGATTACCTTTATGACATTTATTGGTGTCTTAGATGTGCAACATCAATTAGTATTTGTACCAGAGGCAAAAATGTCTCGATGGTTAATATATTTTTAATGTTTCATTGGACTTTAAGTCTATAATTCGAACAATAATTTAATAAAACCTTAAAATAATTCTGTAGACTGCAACAAATGCCATTCTTACTTTAGGAAAATACGTCAATTCCAAAATAAGGTATTCAAAATAATAATCTTCAGCTCTTACATCTAATTCAGAATGAGATATGAAGCCCTGCTGATATTCGTTCACAAATTCAATATATTTTCCATGTGAATCTGGATTCCTTAATTTCCGCTCTGTAGATAAAAATCCTTCTTTGTGCCATAGACTTCCATGCTATAGAAATAGGTTTATTATATGAAAGGAGTAAACGAGTAATACAACTGTAATAAATATCATAGTAAAATCCTATTCGGACCAAATTGGTAGCATATTAAAGAAGGGCCAAATTTTAAGCACCCGAAACGGACCAGCTTGCATGGAAAGATTGATGGATGTCAGTGCAGCAAGAGATATATTATGCAAATATCGGATGGATAAGGGATATGGTAGCCAAAGCGACCTTTGCAGTTCCGAAAAACTGATCTGAAATATCTTTCGGATCTGTTTCGACAGATCCCGACGAACTCCTCATTTATTTCGAATAGCCCAAATGGCATTTATCAAAATGAAAACTTCTTTAGCAACGTTATGATTTGACTCGATGAATAGAAAAAGCGACGCAAGAAATAGATAAACATATGCATATATAAGATTAAGCCGGCAAGAGAATAAGATTGAATGTGAGATAAGATAGAAATTGTGAGAAAAATGTGTATCCTTTTGTGTACGCGTTAGTATTTTTTTTTGTCGCAATTATGAACATGGAGTGCGAGTAATAGAATTTAAAATAAATTATAAACTTAGTAACAATATTAAGCAAACCCTATAATTATTCCACTCCCAATAATGTGTTTGTCAAGTTCTCTCGCAGTTTAGCTTTCTGAAGGTTTCACTGCTACTGCGTGTGAGCTGCAAACATTTTTATTGTTGTGTTATTGTTTCATCGGGTCTTAATCGCCTCATTGCTGAAGCATGCCCTTCTCCAACTCTTTTTAATTTAGAAGCTTGGGTCTCAAAGTCTTCTCACTGAAGCAGTGTGGATCGCAGATTGTTAATGGTACTATTGTCAACATTACGATGATAACGTTGGATATCAAAGACTTAACGTGCACTCCGGAACACGAAACGATTAGAATATTTTAACTTAAGTTTGAAAATAAATTCGTTCCCTTGTGAGTAGTAGAATGGACGTCAATACCTTCGGGATGAATGCAACGTTCTTAACTATTACATCACCGTCGCTTTTTATCGCAAAAATCGATTGAATTATAACAAAATTTACCCGCTATAACACTGTACTTTCGTCCGCAAACATTGAATCAAAAATATTAAATCAAGTAATAAAGATCCACCTGTCGCGAAAATAAGAATAAGAGTCTGCCAAGTTGACATTTTTAAGTACGATAGCCATGGTATGATAGCCATGCAATATTTGTTCACAGGAGCAATGATTTCAGATCTATCGTTTTTATTTTACTTATTTTTTCACACAACTCACTGCCATGAAAGAGTGATGGGGGACCGTTACATTTTCAATTTATTTTTCATCTCGCTTGACGAATGATTTATTTTCTAATTAGCTTCCCAACATGAACCCACAAAAACAGAATTCGTCTATTTACGGTGTAACTTTGATAATGTGCCAAATTGCAACTCTTTTCGTACGGCAAGCTTGAAAAAAACATTGTGTGACAGACTCGCACGAGAGTGATTTTATATAAGTTTGGTTTACATTTTATCACCTGATATATGGAAGTATAAAAAAAGGAAATAAAATTAAAGAATGAAAATTAAAAATCTAAAAGGAACGCTGGTCGTCCAACTACCCTGGCCAACAAACAGTAAGGAACACCTCTTAAGCGTCTCGAAAAATTAACCCCGTATTTATTACACAAAGTATTATTTTACACAGGATTTTATGCTTACATATTGAATACATACGTCTTTAATATTTCATGTTAATCAAAGCTAAAGTTAAATATGCGAAGTGCTAACCCGACACTTGCTAACGGAACAATAGACAAAAGTTAAAAAACTAAAATCCAACTATGGAATAAGCGATTGAAAGTATTAAACAAGCTAGGTGTTTCGTTGGGAGGTAATGATTCCTGAACTGAATCGTGGTTGATGTTCCATTTTGAAATATAAATTAATGTGTGACATCGAAGTAAGAGTTTGACGCCTTATTCGACACCACCTACGGCTTTACAGTTGGCAATAATTACCTTTCAACGAATCTAGCTTCTTGATAGCTTTTTGATGGTTGTTATATATTCGTAGTCAAGTTTTGTTTTTTCTCTAACTTTTGTTTAAATTTGACACATTTTAATGAGGTACACAAGTATAAAGGCATTCCAATTTAACGGAATCTGAATTAAATTCAGATATTTCATCATGGACTTGCATATTTTTTTCTGTCACACAGTGTGTTATATAATTTTATAAAAAAATTGTACATTTTTTATTGTCACTTAGATAATATGCAAGTAATATCCTCCTTGTAGGATTTAATATTACTAATGGTCGCCCAATGGTCAAAATTAGATTTCTTAATACATTTTTTTGACATCACGTCAAAAAAATCTAAAAAAACGTCCTATAAATCGATGAACGTCGGCTGCACGCACGAAAAAGCATGACTCATTGTCGCGTTTCGCCTGAGCCGAGTGTGCAAGCGAGAGCGGGGAACAATAGAGAGGCACGATCGACCTAAGCGTTCAGCTTGTGACGCATCTATCTCTTTACTGTATAATTTAAATAGAAAAATATTTGAATTAACGAGTGGAAATAAATGTTAATTTATGGAAAACATTGTCATTTTTCAATTAACTCCTTCTTTGTCTTATACAAAAAATGATAATTCAGTAATAATAATTCAATTCAATTCATAAAAGAATGCAATTTTTCATCAATATTTTCTTATGACATTATCACGTAAAATTATCGTCCATAAACCAACTTTACAGACAACCAATTTTTTTTAAGTTTGAAAGGTTCTTTTGTGAAAAAAAATCCATAATCATTTTATGATTTATTTTGAGCTTCGTTAGCTGCGAGTGTGTACGAATAAGAAATTGGCATGTATTATTTGCATTAATTTCTTGTAATACTTATGAAGTTTAATATTTAACGTATGTTACTAAGAATATATATTTATATATATTTAATTAAAAATTCTTTGGTACCAATCTCTGCTCTATGCGACTGTTTGACCACACACTAATATATTTTTGACATAAGTATGAAAATAAGCAATATATATATATTATTTTATGTATTGTACAAAGATTGTGGATTATATACTTAAGAAGTGTGAAGTATGACGAATAGAGACTTTCAAATAAAGACTTCGAATCTATATCGAAAATGGAAAAAACTAACCGTTTTCGAATTTTGTTTCTGATTAAGCAAAAAAATAAAAAAGAAAATCGCTTGAGAGACTGAGGAAAAATAGTATTGAACTGATTTATTTTTGCCTATTTATTTATTTTATTTAGATATCACAAAGCCTATGGTACGCGGAACTCTAGGACACAGCTAGTGACACGTTATTGGTCAAGTGTGATAAATAATGTATAAATAGCTATACGGGAAATAATTATCATATGTAATAGCCTGCTAAAATTGTAATCTTTTTTAGTGCTTCATAGTGCATGCCCCGTAATGTTCATTTAATTATTATTAAAGAATAAATTCTATTGCTGATTTATAACGGAAAATGGAGAATGAAAATTTATTATTCTCAAGAACTAAGAAGGAAAATTAAATCAGGAAAGTTACATTGTAAAAATGATAAATGAAAAACAATAAACAAGCGCTGAGCGCTCCATACATGTGGAGTGCCCCTCCTCTAAAAAAATGTTTATTTTTGTTGTTTAACTACCAAACTAAGTAGCGGCTTATACAAGACACCTATACTAGAAATTTCATCAGTATACGTTTTGTAGTTTTTTAATAAAATGCCTGTGACATACGGACGGACGGACAGACATGACGAAACTATAAGGGTTCCGTTTTTGCCATTTTGGCTCGGAACCCTAAAAATAGTGCCGATATGTGAAGTTTTTGCGCCGTTATTGCGACTACACACACTTCATAAACTGCAATATGAATATAATAGGGACAATTTCAGTCCAGAAAATTGCTTGAACATGTTGAGAGTAGAGCACAATCTCAACGATTTTCGTTATGAGTTTTATGCAATAGTATTTATTTACCTATTAATATTTAATGATCGGGAGTTAAAAAATGGACCTCTCATGCAAACGTTTAAACAAAAATTTTAACTTTTAGCAAATGGGAGAATAAAAACCTCAAACTAGTTTTATTTTATTAACACAATACTAACTACCAACAATCACTATGAGACCGTCGAGAATGAATATAAAAGTTAAAGGAACTCTATTTCATTTATGTTATTCATAATTTTTTTAAAAATATTTTTGTGGATTATAAACATAAGTTATATATATAAAAGTATAAAAAAATAGATAAATATCTATATATTTTATTTGCTTAATTTAATAAATAAAATAAAAAATAAACAAATGTCCTCTGGTGCTAAATATTAAATAAATACTACTCCAAAAATTTGACATTTCAAATTAGCTACTGCCAAAAAAATATATGAAATCATGAAAAAGCACAAATTTAGGTCAAGCCCTTGCCCATGACACCAGATTTAATAAAAAACCCATATCATTATATAGATATGCTGGAGACAAAATATTTTTTATTCTTTTCATTATGTACAATAGATACAACAATAAGAATCACAGATTAATTTGAAATCATACATCAAATAGCAAATTTATATACAATTCTATTTAATCATAATAACAGCTAACTCAATGAGAGACGCCAATTCATTCAATTATTTGGATGTATGCAAGCTGTCACGATACGTCTGAAGTTGTTGCATTTAAATAATCAACATTTGTTCTCTAACTGTTCTCGCCCTAATGCTACGTTACTTTCGAGCTTGATTTATGACATCGTCAGTTTTTTAATCGACTGCTGTTTCTTAAGGTATATGCAATAATTTTGGTACACCTTATTATGTTTTTGGTACAATTCATTCGACACCGGAGTTTTATAATCGCTGGATTACGTGTTATATCCTTTTCGACATATTGGGATCATAAACAGTTTCCGTGTAGTCCTTGTACAGTAAGACCGGAATTTCTATGGGGGTTTCTATCTGTTTTCGTTAATTTTATCTTTATAATCAATCTTTGTTTGATAATATTAGGACTGGGTAAAAGTATTTTCGTATTTTATAAGTAAAAAATTGCAATAAAATCTCCTTGGTTGTGCTGTTTGTATCTGTCCAGTTTTGATACCATTAAATAGATGAAATTTTAAAAAAAGGAAAATGAAAAGTAAAAACAGTGACCCACCATTTTTTATAGTTATTCCTTCCACATAAATGAGTGAATCTAACGGAGAAATTCGATACATTTAAAAATCTTATTACAAAAAAGAAAAAATAGGATACAAGCTGCGAAAGATTATGGACCTATTGTAGTGTTAGTAAGAGTAACACACAACTGGTTCAAAAGTTTTCAATCCGGTAATTCCGATGTCAAAGATGAACCTTGCTCTGGTCGACCTGTTACGGGTAAAGTCGATGCCATTTTGGAAAAAAAAGAGCAAAATTCCTCTATTAATTCTTACGACATAGCTGAAGAGTTGGAGATTGACTACAAAATAGATAGACTATTTTAAATTATCATTGATTTAAACATCCGGAACTGTGAAACTGATTTCGTGTACATTAACATGGCACGTGTTCTTCAAGCAATTGAATCTGCACAATAAAAGCTCGCTACGAAATGTGGTGTTTAGCGATTGCGTAGTATAGATATTTCGGATACTACTTTATAAAATCAATTTATCAAACGCTATAGGTGTTTTAAAGTTTGAAAATATTTACATGCTATTTTTAACCTGTAGTTACCAATTTTTTGTTTGTTACGCGATACCGATGTTAAAAACAATAAAATTGAATAAAGTAGGTTTATAGTATGGATTTTATTAAATATGATTATTGTGTATTTAATAGTGATAAAATGTCTATGTATCAAGTAGATTCGCAAGTTTTAACCCAGATGGTGTGCACAATTAAGCGTTTTACTGATTCGTGAGGACATAAGAATGTCCTACATTTTAACTTGTTTTAACCATGAAGTTTTAACAATAACCACTTAATTTTCTTCGACATGTATTACCTTGCATGTCGAAGAAGACACAGTACGATTTTCATGGACATGTGAAGTCCTCAACACGCATCGGACCAGCGTGCGGACTAGACCCTCTGAGAGACCACGTGCTTGGCAGCGAGATGTCATAGCGATTACATCAGTACAAAAAATAATAGTTATTAGGTTAATTCATCTCATAACTTTAATAATATCAGGTATATAGTATGTAGTATTTTCTTATGATTTAGGAAAAAATGTGTTCAGGATACTCTGAATATACAGTTGTATAAAATATAAGAGACAGAGTTAAAGCGATCGGAAGAGAGGACAATGGGCAGGCGACGGCGCAGGTGAGGGCGGCGCGGCGGGCGACGGGCGGGCGCAGCGCCTCGGAGGTCGGCCCGAGTGAGTTAATTAACTGGGAGCGTGTAAGGCGACGCTCACGGCCGCTCTAATTGCGCGATTATTCCTCCGCGTCGCCTAACTGCTGGATGAAATTTAATTAAAGTTTGTTGTTGAAATAGATTTAATTAAAGTAATGTTGTAGCGAGCGAGCGGCGCGCCGGCGCCGAGCCGCGCGGCTCAATCCGCGTGAGTGCTGCGGAACTTTTCTAATTCATTACTTCTGAGAGCGTTCCCGTGACGCCGGCCACTCTTAATAATTTGTATTGTTTAGTCCGAGCCCCGGGGGCGCGCGGGCCGGCCGCCGCCCGCCGCTCGGCGATCGCGTCGGCCGGCCGCGTCTATCTATTCCCGTAGCACTCGATCAAAAATATTCGCCAGATTATTTATGCATTCTTCGATATTTCTCCATTAGCCGCACGGTCGCGCCGCCGGAATTACATCGGTGCGCGCTCTCGACAACGAATGCTCCATTAAAAGCCACATTAAGATAAAAGCGATACGCCATTAATTCTGGTTAATTATAAATAGCGGTGTCAATTAAAACGGAATCGCGTTCGGAAGACCTTTTCTGAAAATAGGAAATGTTTATCAAAAAGTAGCAATCGCAGCAGCGATCCGGCGGCCGTAAGTGACGAACGGTGTTCGTGTCAATTACAGCTAATGGAAAACTTAAATTATGATAAAAGCCGAACGGCGGGACGCTGCGCCTTGCCGCCCCGCCCGCGACCCCCGGCGCCCCCCGCACACGCCCGTTGGCCACTTCCAATACAATATATACGTAGGAGTTGTCTTATCCCACCAATTTACTTCGCTCGAATACTTACGTAATATTTGTATTTCTAAAACGCAATTCGTTACATAAATACGTTGATATCTTATAGGAACAGAATTAAAGACTTACATCTGGTTAGTCTAGTTTACGTGTCGCATTACGAGACGTAGGTACGACCGGGAGTATATTCGGTTGACATTAATTGCGACAGGCCGCCTCGCAGAGGTCAGAGGTGGCGAGAAATGAATCATGACACAGCTCTGTCCGTACGCCCGAACTCTATGCTTGGAACAGCGTAAGCAATAATTACAAATACAGAAATAGGTATTATGTTGTTGTCCGTGTCTATAAATAATTATATAATTGATGTTTTATGAATAAAAAAGAGCATCTGTCTAAACCAAATTTTATGGCGTATAATATAATTTAAATAAAGATAGAACCGTAATGATGTCAAAAAATTTAGCAGAAGTGTAGTGGTGTTGTTTTTTAAACCCAAGATAGCACCTTCTAAAGATGCACCTTCACCACCAAGATGCACCTGCACCAGATAGCACCTATGTATCACATCCGTAAGACACCTGTGTAAAATTACAGATAAACACTCGTAGATTTGAGTAAGTCCATCCAGTCGAACAAGATGGTTTCCAAGGAGGCTTCACAACCATAGACGGCATCTACAGGTTTCAGCAGTTCATAAACAGACTGAAAAGTATAAATGGTCGCATAAAACTACCAATGAATATTTATATTTGTGACAACTTCTCCGATCAGGCAATTCCACGTTGTAGAAAAAAGAATTCAGCTCTGATAGATGGTGTTCGTAAGCGAAGTTCCAAAATTTAATAAGATGTGTAGGACTCCGACATTGAAGCATTAATAGTATAAAGGTGAAAGCCTTTCAAAAAATATGTTTCCGATGATGGTGTATGAAAATTAAAAACAGTACTTCATTGTTGGTGTCGTTAATAAGCTCAGTCATTTAACTTGTGATAGAAAAAAAAACTATGCAGTATAACATCCAAATCGAGGAATATGTAGAAGCAGCAATAGTAGTGTCAGTATAGTAGTTCATATGGAAATTAATTTTTTTTGTATTCCTTTCCGTGTGAAGGGGAAGAAGGATAAAAGCCATTATGGGCTGTCCGTGTGCCCAGGCATATGAGATGTGTTCAGTGTTTCGTCTCCAGTAGGAGACGAAACCTAATCCTAAAAAACAAAAAGAAACTCCCGGAAGGAATATACATAAAAGAGGACTTTACGAAAGAAACATTAGAAATAAGAAAGTCTCTGCAGCCTAAACTCGAAGAGGAGAGGAACAAAGGCAATATTGCCTACCTGCGAGGAGAAAAACTTATAACTAAGAAACCATCGGATATACAAAAAAGCGAGAAGAGAAAGAGAGATCCATTCTACTCGCCTAACCAGAATCAACAACCCTTTTCAGCGGGCCCCAAGAAAATTGCTGCAAAGAATGCTTTCGAGTTTATGACCCGTCATCGAAGCAACTCATTCAATGAAAAGATTAATAATTAGCAATCAAAACCTGCTCCCAAGCCGACTGGTCATCGTGGGAGTGTAAGACCAAAACCCTCTAAATTCCAACATAACACCACACCAGAAACTAAACTAAAACAAGCGCCACAACAACTGAAGATATGCACATACAATGTGAGGTCGTTGTCTACAAAAGAACGATTGTTAGAACTGACATACGCTCTCAATAACATAAATTTTGATATAATAGGCCTAGGAGAAGTAAGGAGAAAGGGCTGCAATATAGAAGAACATCAAGAGTACATATTATGCTACATCGGTGAAACAACCGGGCTGTACTGAGTAGGTTTTTTAGTCAAGAAAATTCACAAGCAAAACATTGTAAGCTTCACGGACATATCAGAAAAAGTGGCAGTATTGAAACTAAAATATGAGCACGAACTCTTAACTCTTGTACAGGCTTATGCACCTACTGAGCAAGCTTCCGAAGAGGAGACTGATAAATTTTTCAAACGATATAAGGAAGGCACAAGAGAATCAAGACCGAAATGTGATTGTAATGGGAGATTTCAATGCTAGGGTAGGACAACCTAAAAAATATGAAAAATTTATAATGGGAAACTTTGGGTACGGAAAACGAAATGAGAGAGGTAACAAACTTGTACAGTATGCCTGCGAACAAAAACTGAGCATAATGAACACCTATTTTAAAAAGGACGCAGATCGCAAATGGACCTGGATATCTCCAGACCAAAAAACAGTAAATGAAATTGACTACATTATGTGCAACAAACCAAAGCAAATAACTAACATAGAAGTACTAAATAATGTGCCATTCCCCTCGGACCACAGACTACTAAGATCATCCTTCAGCTTGAAATCACCAAAGAAAAGCAGAAAAACTTACAGTTCATCACCTAAACTACCTAAAACTGACGATGAAAAATTATTGTACTCAGCAAGCCTTAACGAAATCCTAAAGACAAAATTCTGCGTACTACCGGAAGAAAATAATGTACAAAATTACTATGATAAATTGGAATATGCAATTACGAGCAGCCTAAAAATAAAATATAACAATTCAAAAGATGAGACAAAAATCTTGAGCAGAACAACAAACGACCTAATGGATAAACGCACCAAACTAATGCACACCAAACACGAAACCAAAGAAATGAAAGAGGAGCTAAAGAATCTATTCAAGATGTGCAGTAAGGCCAAAAAATGATTACAATAAATACAAAGAGAAGTTGTGAGAGAAACTTAAATAAATATAGAAGTTCCAAAAGAGCTTATAAAGAACTAATGACACACAGAAACTGGATAGAAAACTCAAAAAGAATATGGAGAAACGAAAACAAGGCAAGACGTAATCAACCATGCCACCGAGTTTACAAGGAGTTGTATAAAAATATTCGGAAACAAATGAGACAGAAGACAGTCACAAAGATTTTGAAGAGGAAGAAGAAACAGTAAAACTTATTGATGAGTGTGAAGTTCTTGAACATCTCAAAAACCTCAATACAGAGAAAAGTCCAGGTCCGGATAACATCACTAATGAAATCTTAAAATTGGGGCACCCCTTTGCTCTCACATCTAACACAAGTTTTTAACTTATCCCTAAAAACAGAAGAGGTCCCCAAACAATGGTGTAACTCCGATATAGTTCTGTTATACAAAAAAGGAGACCCATTAGACATTGGGAACTATAGACCAATTAGTCTATTACCGAGCATTTATAAACTTTTCACAACAATACTCTTGAGCAGAATCACACCAATCATAGACGCATCACAACCAATCGAACAAGCAGGCTTTCGCTCAGGGTTCTCAACAATAGATCACATCCACACCTTGGAACAAATACTAAAAAAATATAAAGAATTCAATCAACCTCTCTATGTGGCTTATGTAGACTACAGAAAGGCATTTGATACCATAACCCACACCTTTATCTGGAAAGTCCTCAACGTCTGTGGCGTAAGCAAGACATATATCAACATCATAAAAAATATCTATTCTAAAAGTACAAGCAGAATCAAGATGGAAAATAAAGGAGAACAGATTTCAATAGAGAAAGGTGTCAAACAAGGTGATCCTCTATCATCAAAACTCTTTATAGCAGTACTGGAATGTGTCTTCAGAAACTTTGATTGGAGCCAAAATGGCATATGCGTACTAGGGCACCACCTTAGTCTTCTGAGATTTACAGACGATATTATCAGTTTGCAAAATCTGCCAAAGAGCTAGAACAAATGATGCAATCTCTTGCATATGAAAGTAAAAAATGTGGTCTACAAATGAACGCAAACAAGACCAAGGTGATGACAAACAGCATTCAAAGACCTGTAAAGGTCTTTGGACAACAGATTGATTATATACAAGAATATGTCTACCTCGGAAAACAAGTTTCATTCAACAAAAACAGTAATAAAGAGGAAGTGAACAGAAGGATCAACAGCACATGGAAGAAGTATTGGCTACATGGGGACATCTTGAAGGGAGACTATCATTTAAAATTAAAGAAAATTGTCATGGATACATGTATTGTTCCAAGCCTAACTTATGGCAGCCAAACATGGACATTCACAAATAAAATAAAAAGCAAAATCAAAACATGCCAGCGATCAATGGAACGAAGTATGCTTAGAATAAGAAAAATACAAAAAATTCGCAGTGAAGACATAAGGAGGAAAACCAGGCTTACAGATGCTCTTGAACAAGCTTTGCGACTTAAGTGGAAATGGGCTGGTCATTTGTCAAGATACACAGATAAGAGATAGTCTCTACAAACTACCAAATGGCCTGCTGGAAAAAGAAGCAAAGGCAGACCACTTAAACGTTGGGCTGACGATATAAAAGAATTAGCAGGTAAAGACTGGCTGTCACTTTCCCAAAATAGGGACAAATGGAAGGAATTAGAGGAGGCTTTTACCCGAAAGGGGTTCGTATAAAAGGAACAGCTAGAAATATATTAAATAACAAACATAATTATAAACTAACCTAGCCTAAGTAATCTACTAACACTTTGAAATGTAAACATACCTTTATATTGAAATAAAAAAGCTTTATTATTATTATTATCGGCAAATAGCGGGTGTTAGATGTCTGTTGACGGTCGCGGAATATCGTTTATGTACGCAGAGTACAAAAGTAGTAAGAGCGTAGAGCCTTGAGACACTCCAGCTCTGATAGATTTCTTTGAGAAATGTGTATTCTCATATCATAATGTGAAATAACGACCACTTAATGTTTTGGTGTATAATGAGTGTATAAAGCTTGTGTATAAGACCTGCTTACCATATCCTATCGGAAGTCTTTGTGACATCAAAAATTCATTCATTGTCTTCTATTTTATTTTAAAACCATCCAAAATATATTCTACAAATCGAAGGGATAATTGAGAACACCAGTTTTTGGGCCAAAAACCAAATCGTTCATTAACTATGAAGCCTTCCATTTGAGATGATCACTTCAGCTAGTTTGGAGCATTTTTTATTAAATAATTTGGCCGGTACGCTCAAAAGACTAATGCGTATGTAGCTAGAAGAATGGTTGCGTGATTTTCCCGGTTTAGGAATACCGATGACGACGCCTTCTTTCCAACATGTTGTAAAGTAACAATTTTGTAGACTTCCATTGAAAATTACGACCAGGAGGTCCTCGAGTGGCAAAGAGAAACATTTAAATACTTTGCTGCTAACGTTATCTATATCTAGAGCCTTTCTGACTTTCAAAGATTTTATTGTGTATGAACCTCGTTTTGAGTTATGGGAGCCAGCCGTCTTCGAGCGCAAGGAAGATTCTGTGATGAACGTTATCTTCGACCCTTGTGTACAAGTTTGATGTCATGTGGTGAGTTACTTGAGCATTGTTGTTCAATTTTATAGGATAAACTCTCAGCTTTTTCCCGGACATCAAATGCTATGAAGTTGTTGGATTTTCTAAAAGCAGTGATGGGATGGACCCCTCCATCTTAAGGTCTTTGGCTATTTTCGAGTAAACTTTGTTGTTAAATGAGATTTTTTTCATAAGAAAGCTCAAGTTATTGTTACGTAGATCCTGCATACGGGCTTTCACTTTGTTACTCCTATACCCTCCAGAATATTTTGGATAACAGGCCTGTGGTTATCAATGTTAGAAAAATAAATGGAAGTGAGTGTTGTGTTGATACCCAAATGTAGCTTTTCTGAAAATTGAATCTTTATTCTACCGTTACTATTAAAATAATTGTTGTTTTAGTTGTCGTTTTAATATTGAAGTAGTCGAAGCGAATGACTGCATCCTATAAGGCAAGCAGTACTTCTATGTCATTTTGGAGCAACTTTTTCTTAGGAGGAAGGTAGACTAACACTAAGGTCAAATTACCATATCCTGTCATATTCAATCTACACGTGGCAGCTTCTGAGTTAGTTAGGGGTGGAGTGTCAATTGGGCGGCAGCATTATAAACGTTTGTAATACAATGCCAATATTGCAGGCTTTTCATCTGTTTCGTTTTAAAAGGCTTTCCTGCACTTTAATGATATTTATGTCGTACTTCCGCGCACTGTCAGCTAATTCAGTAACAATATTCGATACACCGAGTACATTACAGGATAGTATTATAATATTATTAGGTTTGTGATGTCCAATCGAGTTTAAGTGTAAGCGCCAAATAAACTAATTAATCCTTCAAAGAGTGGGCCGCATGATAAAAAATCAGCGGCTCTCATGATGGTAGGCTCGCCAATCGTTGCAAATAGACATTCAAGGCCTCAGAATAACAGGCCCATTACGGCACAACCGGTCGGTGATGCAAAATAGCATAGCTACGGCTTCTATATATTCAATTGGTCGCTCTTTGAAGGATGAATCCGAAAAGTGTATTAAAAAGTATAAAAATGTATCAGAATGCACATGCATCTCCCTGCCACTTCTGCGGCTGCTAATCGTAACATTTATTATGTATCTCAAAAATTGCTACTTTCCAGTCGTCTGGAAAGAGGCCAATTTATTATTAATTAAGTATCACAAAATCGGGAAAATTCCTTAATCTCCATGCTATAGCTATAGATCTATCAGCCTTCTCGGCGGACTCGGTGAATTGTTTAAAAAAGGTGTCAAAACACCACTAAGCAAACACGTGTTAAGAAAAGGAAATATCATTTCAAGCAGTTCGGCTTCCGCCCTCATCACTTATGTCCAAAACGAACTCTTTACTTAGTCGAACCTGTTTCGGAGGGTTTCAAAACAAAAAATAAAACAGTCGCAGTCAGTTTTGACGTAGCCAAAGCGTTCGATAAGGTATGGCAAGCAGGGCTTAAATACAAACTTTACCTTCGAAATCTCAGATCTTCTCATGCTAGTCATTCACAGCTACGTTAAAAATTCACATATCGCTACGAACACACATACTCAACTAAAAGACCCATCAGAGCGAGAATACCTCATGACTCTACGCTCTCGCTGCTTCGGTACTCTGCGTACACTGACGACATCCCGCGACCGAGCTCCGGAGTCCAAATCATGCTCTTCGCCGACGATACCGCGCTTTACCTCTACAGCACATGTCTGCGTTATATAATCCCCTATCTTCAGAGAGCCGTCGACGAGATGATTCTATTGTTTCAACTCTGGATGATAGAGATTAATCTCAAAAAGTTGGCTGCAATATACTTCGATTAAAGTTAGGAAAGTACGAACAGTGCCATACATCACCTCCCTTCGTTTCTCTAACGACTCCATTCCGTGGCAACAAAACTACAAGTATCCTAAGCATCACGTTCGATAAGCATCTCCACTTCCGATATCATATTAAGCGCGTTAGTAAGCTAGCAAGATTCTACCTATCACACTTTAACGACACGATAGGCAAAGGTATCAGAATGCGACTATGCAATGAACTCTGTAATATAATAAATAAACGAACTCTGTACACGATGTTATGCACATCCGATGCTGTGGTGATGCCGGCCGGTGGTGGCGTACGCGAGGGGTATTTTAGTACTTTTGAAACATAATTCTTACGTGTACAGCACGCATCTGTTTGTGTCTCCGAAGCACAATGAGCTAATTGTATTAACTTTATACGTTTGAATCGGTATTGTTATAATGTCAAAATTGTAACACCAGCAAAGGCGCGCTAGTAAAGCTTTCACATTGGACTAATTTTGACGTCAGAACAATACAAACTCGATCGTTTTATGTCAACGTAATTGAATAGAATACTAGTCACCTTCTGGAATAGAGTTTAAATATTTAGCCTGAAGATTGTAGATCCCTGATAATTATAATGGATTGTTATCAGAAAGTAAAAGGGCTTGAAGATCAATCCTCTCCTTTCTTTTTTCGTTTTTCAATACAATATAGACTTTATGAATTAAATTACTCATTACGAGAGTTAAATGAACCGGTTTGATAAAGAGGCTCTTATCTAAAATCTACAAAAAATTTTTGACTATCAATGAAATACTAATTTCAACAGATTTTAAGAACGTTCTTCTGCACTTGGTTTTCCAAAGCAGGTTATAACCTATAATATTTCATAAAACGTTAGAGTAAAATTATAATTAAAATTCTTTCATACTAAGTTGACTAAATGAAATAGCGTGTCATTTAGTCAACTATTCTGGGGTTGCAAGTGAACATGGAAGTCAGTGACCATCATTTCGTGGTGGCGCACAAGCTCTTTTGACCCTTAAAAATTACATAGTTGTGATTGTTCGCAATCTATAATTTTTACGGTCTTATTTATTTATATTAAAAAAACAAATACTTAAAAAATGTACAAAATAAAACCCCCTTATATTTCCTGGTCTAAGTTTTTAACCTCTTCAAAGAGAATATTCAAAACAGCAGTTTCGTATTCCGTTTGATTGTATATCCCCTCATAGATATTACTATTATCAAGTGATTGGTAAAGTAAAATATCCAATATGCAATACCTATGAAGGTTAACACTTTCTTACCAATGGATAATACAATACGACGGCATAAAATAATGAATACCAACGGCTTTTTTGAATGGCAAGGGTTATAATTACGAGTCGAGTTTGATCCTAGGTCGACCTTTATTCTAAGATGCGACAAAGATTAATTGCAAATTCTCGAAGCAATTTTCGAAGGGGGACGAAGATTAAAACATAGGATCTTTACAATTTCGAATGAGCCTTTCGACGAGGCCCACTCGCCGAGTATGGGCCACCGCCTCGCCGAGCGATGTAAACATTTACAACAAACACGTGACACAAAGCGATTCGCGGCAAAACGACGGGAACGGCTGGAGCGCGGCGGGGCGCGGGCGGTGCGCGGGCGGGCGCCGGCGGCTCTCGGCCGATTACGCGCGACGCGGAGCCTAATTTGATTGCCGGCCGCCATCAATTACCGCGCCGGCCGCCGCGCGCCTTTTTATTTACTGCTCAGCTTTCGCGCCGGATCCTCGCGACCTTTCGCTTATTTATTAAACGGCACGATTTATTGCGGTTATTCTGGCGGACTCTATTCGGACTGCGCTCTTTGATCGCCCGGCCCGTTTCTGATTATGGACGTTATTTTGGCTCGCGTGTTGAGGTACTCTAGAAGAATGTTTAATTTTTCGCGTCGTGTTCGCGCCGAATCATGTTCGACTGATGACCACATGTCGATCGTTGAAAATGCTTATTTAAGTTATAGTAAATAAAAAACGGTCGCCGCTTCAACCGCATATCGGTAGCGACAGCCCGCTTTATAAAATATTTTTACTGCTTTTGTCTTAATCACGCTTACAGTATTTCTATTTCGATTTTCATATATATATCCTTTAATATTAATTCTTTTGCTGTTTTCGTCAGTGCATTATGCAATTATCCATCTTTTGAATATTTATAATCCCTTGATTTAATTTGCTTTTCATTTATTATTAAACGTATAAAAATTTAATAACTATAAAAAGTAACGTATTTTTGCTACAGGCCAATAACGCTATAACAATAGTGTTGTGGTTTGCTTCTACGTTTCGCATAAATGTCCTCAATGTGTGTATATAGTACTTATATCCCACAAAGAGCATGCTCTAGATGTATATTCAATATTAAAATAATAAAATAAAAGAAGAGTATTTGTCGAAATACAAACCTGTGGTGCGTTAGGGCGTATATAATGTCTAAATGGCACCAGAGAAGTAGGAATTGGTGTTGGAGTGCGGTGCGCGGGAGGGCGGGGCGCGGGGCGGGCGCGCGGCGCGCCAGCGTTGTCTGTAGTCAATTTCCTTGATGAACTCACAATTACGGAAATTGGAAGCGCCGCGCGAGCGCACGCCGGCACTCCAGTTTCACGAGCGTGCCACGCAGATGTTCATTATAACTTGAAATATACTTCATTATACGTGCGTATTGTAATTTTTCGCATGGTATTCCCAGAAGTTAATGGAACGAATACACTTTTAATGTTTTTTCGTAATTAATACTGGAGGTATTTTAATTTTTTCGAATTTCACCCATACGAAATATTCATACGGGTCGTATGTACGACGTCCCGCTGCCGGACAAGGATGTCCTGTGACTCCTGTGAGACAGTATTAAGCTAAGGCTCTGCAGGTACATTGGCTTGATAGGGTCGGGGGCTACTTATGTTTGTAGATTCCCATAAACCTTTTCCGACATGTCGACTTCATGACTATCTTTGTTTTCGTCAGTCCAGTTTATTTCTTAAGTATAATGAGCTTAAAAATAGACTGGATTGACTTTGCTCAAATCGATTCAGAAATAACAACTTAAAATTAAGAAATATGTTAGTATTTTCAATGTTTACTTAAGTAGACTCATAAATTTACCAAATTCGATAGATAAAATAAAAATTAATTGTACAATCCTAGATAAATTTATAAATTAATTAAACTAATAACAGTGCATAATATAACATTATTATCAGCTTACAAGAAAATCGGTAAATAGTCTGCGCAAATATATTCCTCAGAGAACAATATTCTACAATGAAATATTTTAAACAATTTATAAGAAATTTAACAATTTAACTACATAGCAGTTTAATAAATAACATATTTTTTGACAATATAATTATTACTCACAATAGAAAATAATTAATCAAAATTGGCGCTAATTACATAAAATTACGCGACATCTAGCATCGACATGTTAGCAACTTTAAAAGATTTAGCACTATCATTTTCGACGTCCATAAAAGTTAAATAAACGTTAAAATAAAAGTTAAATAAATGTATATAATGATGTAATCCATCAGACGTCGGGGCAAAAGTGCATCTCCTGCGTTGCAAATACGATGCTTGACCACTTAATGCAGACACGAAGCAATTATTAAGAGATATAATCATAGCGAAAGTATTATAATACTCATTCATACTATAGTTTATGTGTCATTCTCGTTATTTAAATTGTCTGCGTGAAATATTTATACGCCAAAGAAACATGATCTGAAAAAGTTTTTCTGTTCTTCTTTTGAAAGGTTTTAACGACTACCTTTTATTACGACGTGAGTGAATCGATCTTTTTTAATACGACCGATAGAAATTGAGGGTGACGATGTTCTGTTCCAAAGTCAAGGATATCATATTATGTTACATCAAAAATAGTGACGTTTTGGATTTCTTAATTCTTTTTAATATTAGATTTAATGCTTTTAATCAATATTAATTCATTAGAAATTTATTTTATATTTAAAGTCGATAAATACGAGTGATGATTCTGTGAAATCGTATAGTTTTTGTGACATTAATTAATAAAGTGCTTTTAAAAGACTTTCGCAAACATAGTTTGAATTATATCCCGCCTTAATAAAGTGCCTTTTCGCGACTTTTGATTGTTGAATAGTTTGTATTGTTTTAATTTTAAATAGCCTTGTAATTAACTTGAGAGCTAAATTAAAATTAAATGAGTATGATTAAAATTCTAATAATTGTGGCGGGCATTTAAACGCATGTCGCAACGGTGTCTTCAAACTACCAGGCGTAATGCTTGTGTATGTAACATTGGAGTTATTGTAGGTTCCATTAGAGAAGTTTAACTGGTAAATTTCATGCTACTTCTGGGAACAAAATTAATAGACTATAGAACAAAATTAATAAAATAGACTAAGACCACGTCGGACCGTGTACCGAGGCACAAGCACTTTAGTTGCCTATAACTGAAGAAACAAGTAGGTGTGTCAACTACACAACAAAGATGCACCAGTATAACAGCGTATGCTCATAGCACTTACGTCCTTTTGTTGAGAAGCACAGTTTTTCAGCAATAACTCAAAAACAGTATATCCGATCATCTTCAAAATAATTTTCTTTGAAAGTATTTATTAATCGTTATTTTTTATAATTTTTTTCATATCTTTCGAAGGTACGGTTTAAAAAATAAAGGGGGCACAATTTGTACAACTTTCGAAGCGCTTATTTCCGAAAACATTCACTTAGTCAAAAAAGTTTTTTTTTAAAAGAACTGTCAAAATATGTGGTACACGTTGATGTTTGCTGAATTTTTTTTTTAATTGTGTTTTACATGTATGTAGTGCCCCCGCTAGAAATATTTTTGTTATTTAACTACCAAACAACTAACAGCTTATACAAGACACCTATATTCTATTGTGTGAGGTGTTAATTC
>BGZK01002240.1:0-69804 GCA_005406025.1 Eumeta japonica | reverse complement strand
TATGTATAAAACTATGCTATTATGTATATTGCACTATAAAATTGCACCGTAAAGCGATTTTTCCTATTTATAAATTACGATTTTGAAACTCGTCTATATAACTATATGGATTTAAAGAAGATAGTGAATATTTTCAAGCCATGTGTATGTTAGTGCGCAGGAACGTTTTCGTCGCGAATATATGGATTTTGGAACTCATAATCGAATGGATGTTTTTTAACATTAAGTAATAAAAAGGCATCATCTGTTAACAGTACTATCTCATGAATATCCTTAAACAGGCTAGGTAAGTCATTAATATAAACTAAAAACAAAATGCACCAAGGATTCATCCCTGTGGCACTCCCAAGCAGATCACAAATCCAAACGATCTCACGTTATTGATATCGAGCTTCTGAACCCTATTAGTTAAATATGATGCCAGTAGATCGAGTGCACGACCCGTAACTCCATAATGATGTAGCTTCCTGAACAATGTTTCGTGATTTGCACAGTCTAATGCCTTGGAGAGATCGCAAGACACTTCTATCGCATCCTGAAAATACTCCTAGGCTTCAAAAAAATTTCAACATTCTCAACACCAGCATTGATTGTTTAACGACGCTGTGTGAAACTGAGCTGTTTTTTGGACACTATATTATTACTATAAAAATGTAGTAGAAGTTGATTAAGGGTCAACTTTTAAAAAAAATACTTAATTCTTTAGGCAAACTTTGAAAGACTGTCACCTTTTTTAGAATCTTTATATAACTTTTGTTTTTGCTTTATTCTTAACCGGCGCCTCCACCAATGTGGGACGTAACTCTGTGGGAAGTATCTAGTCAATTTAAGATGAAGTCCAAAGATTCGAGTATTGAAAATGAACGAGTATTTTCATTTAAGATCAATATATTTATTGATCGGTTCTTCAATATTTCTCTCTACGATTTCTCAATGGTATACTTATAAAATTACTATAAAAATCCACTTTTTATCACTATTAAAACTTGTGCACTCGGGTATCTGTTCTCGTCCCCTTTCTCCATACTTCTCTCTAGCCCCTTTTCATTTGTTATCCGCGAGCTCAGATTAGAATATTCTATTCTACTCTAATTTTAAATAGAACGCGACCCCACGAACCCTAATTTGCGAGCACGAAAGTCGAATACCTCACATGCCACCTACTCCTACTACAATACATACATACACATATACAGCATACTTAAATCCTATAAAGGTAACATGGCGTTCCCTGTCCATAGGTTCGGGAAAGTGAATAGGCACACAGGATTTATTTGTCATGTATGCCCATTTAACAAGTTAAACTTAATATTAAATATGTTTAAACTACAAAAATACGTAAAGTCCACGCTATGTCCCCGCAGGCAGAAAATCAATTTTAAATCCATTCATCACGCATTGACATGCATTCATCATACATTAATATCATACTACATAGCAGTAAACGTACTAAAAGACTGAAATTAGACCTGGCGTGCCCGGGACCTGAAATGAAAAAATCCCTAGTATTCTTACTATTCATACTCTACCCAAATTTGACCTTCTGGCTCATATTTGACTAATAGGGTTCAGAGGGTCGGTGTCGACATGAGGTCATTTTGATCCGTTGTCCGTATGGGGTGCTTCAGGGATCGATCCTAGTACGTTTCTGTCTTAGTTTATGTTAACGACTTACCCAGCCCCGTTAAGGATATTCATGTCATAATACTATTTGCAGATGATACTTCTGTCCCATTCATGGTTAGAAGAAATCCACTCGATTGTGACGATTACAACGTTTACTGTGTCCAAAATTGAAAAATGGTTTGCTGTTAATAATTTTCTTCTTAATAGGAAAAATGCAAAATGTGTGAAATACTCTCTTGCGAATGTGAAAAAGGGATTTGGTTCTATTTTTAATAAGAAAAAAGGAATTAGAGCTTGTTGACGCCACTCCGTTGCTAGGTGTTAATTTAGATAAAAAACTTCTATTGGGTCCTCATGTCGCTAAAAGGCTTAGCTCTGCTGCATTTGGAATTGAAAAGATAAGAAATTCGTTCGATATCCAAACCACCAGATCGGTTTATTTTAGCTATATCCACAGCTCGATATCAAACGCCGTCCCGCTTTGGGGACATACTACGGATGCTAACAGAATTTTCGTTTTGTAAAAAGCAGGCCAATGGTGCAATTTACTGACTAAGATGTCATGTCTCTTTAGAAGTACGTTCAAAGAAATTGGAATTTTAACCGTGGTATCCAAGTTTATATACCAAAATTTAATATACGTAAGAAAAAGTTTAGAATGTTTTAATAAAAATAGTGATGGACTCTAATTGCAATACTAGAAATAAAAATAAATGACTACTATCTATTAAGCAATCCATGTTCTGCATTAGGAATAATTATTTAAGAACGCAAAATTGAAGGAAATGCATTGTAGGTAGTCAATCATTATGCAAAATCTATACGGATTGTGTATAAATACGCAAACAGCAAGTGCTTGTTGTTACTGCAAGCTTTCGATGATATGACAATGTATTATCTAATCTTTGACTTTAATAATTCACTCCATATTTCAGTTTGACGGGTGCGTTATTTTTAAAATGCATGCCACAATGATGACGAGAACTGCAATTTTTACTCCATATTGGAGAGAAAAACCTAAGCAGGTCCATAAAAGCTAGTGCTAAAGAATATTACTCTTATGATAGGTGTTCATTGATTTACTATGATCTGCATGATATTCTACATTAAGAGACGTTTGTCTATTTTGTTATAAGTATACTCGTATAAATTGCTTTAAGTGTCCTATATTCGATACTCATAAAGAAGGTATTATCTTTAGTATAAAGCTAAAGACAATAAAGCATCTGGTAAATCGTCCACCTTGTCGTTTTGGAATAAGTCACCGGAGAATGTTACGTAATTTTTCAGACCATTTCGGTGGCCAGCATAAAACAAACATTTTTCGCTTTATCGTATTCAATAGTTGTTCAAGGACTGAAAAACATATAAATTAAATAATATACACACTGCCTTCATAAATCTATATAAGTTATTTAAATAATTGTTTAAATGAATTTCAAAAACAAAAAAATAGTTGCTTTTTGAGCGATTGGAAAAAGTGAAATTTGACTTGAACAAAATAAAATCCTGTATAGGTAATAACTTATATATAAATCGGTAAAGAGAGAGAATTAGCTGAAAATAAAGTTTGAATGGGTAACGATAAAAATCCTCTTCATTTCTATTTAAGCACCGAGAATGTAAAGTTATGGTGGAAAAGAGACTAAAATGATAAAAACTACACATATCGCAACGAAATTGAGCACAAAGTTGGTTTGATATTTAGGTTGTAATCTCAGAAAATGTACTAAAAATAATCAAAGAAACACTGAATCTAAAACAAAATGATTTATTTTCGCTTTCTTATAGTATCGTTACGACAATTTAGTTACCGCAAATACTGTTAGTGCACGGTAATTTCATCAAAACTCTCAGACATTAGACTGGCTGCTACTTTGTACTGTAGAGATGCTGCAATCAGTCACAAATCATTTTTTATGAAATGTTTGCATCTAACTAAATATTTCCTTATAAGTACATAGAATTGACATTCACCTAACCATTGTTTATATTTTTTAATCATCTGAAAAAAGCACTATTATCGTGCGCTTCCATTATTTTAGTACTTTGTATCCATCACATTATTATGTGAATTGTTTAAAAAAAATTAGATACCGAGTTATTTTTAACAACGAACTCGGTATACTCTATATTGACTATGTTGCTTATTTATAGTTTAACAAAACTTCGGTTAACTTTAACATGTAGATCTGTTGTTCAATGAGATATTTTTAATCGTAAAAACCTGGAAGGAAATTTGAGTTTAGGATATTCCACATTTTTTAAAACCAGCCCACATTTTTACATTAAACACCATTGTTTTTACTATTAATTAAAGAATGACTTGGTCGAGACGGCTAGTCAGAATATATGTTGGAGTTTGAGTCCCGACGAGTCAGTTTTATTTCTGCAATCAATGCGTTCACAAGCCACTTGCAAGCAATTACAAATTTTGAGAAGTTCCCTAGCAATTCATTATACCGTATTCATGGAGAATATATACATATTCTGATTTTCTGCTTGTTTCTTTCCACCTGATCTCAATCTTCGAACTCCCGATGAAGTTATTACACAATAAGATTTAGTGCGGTGTGCTACGAGGAACTAATATATTTGAATGCATAAGATACTCTATTTATTTTAGTAGCTTCGTCTAAGATTCGTCCAAATAACTTATCTTCTATGCACGCTGTTATTAAACTTGTGTATTCCAGTTTCTTTATCAAGATAGACGTGAATATATAAAAAAAAGCCTTCAAAAATTAATTCTTTGTATACTACAAAAAGAAACTATTTTAATTAAATGATTATTAAGGCCGTTTTATTTTTTAGATGATTCTACTTAACGTTTTTTGATGTCTACCTAGACATCAAAAAACGTTATCTTAATACTTCAAATAATTTTCACTCACAACTTAAAACAATTTTAAATATTTATATAATCAGCCAGACGATCGCTTTCAATTTTACACGGAAAAAAGTGAAAAATAAATTCCGTCGTTTATTTTCCCTGTAGAAGTAGTCATCATTTCAAAGTCTCTACACATTTAGCCGGAGTGCAACCATCCTGAGACTGACAGATCACCTAGGCCATGGATTGTTTAATAGATAGTAGGGAGCTTCAAAAAAAAATTTTGATTTTTTTTTTTTTACTCTTACCCTCCCAAATTTTTCTATTTAATGTAAAAAAATCCTCACCAAACACGAACCTTATAGCTCAACTCTAAGGGCTCGCTATTTTCATTTTAGTTTCCCATTTCATTAACGTGGGAAAATTTATTTTTTGTTTTAAGTTTAATTAACACATAGTTTACGCAATTTTTTAGAAAAAACCATTTCATATTCACAAAGTTGAGTCTTTGAGCTTTACAAAACTCTAAGACAAAGTATGATTATCTTTATAAAAGACTAGTAACCGCCATTTAATAATTACTAAATTTTAGAGAAGAGTACATCAACTGCTATAATCACGACAATAACCCTACCATTTGTATGGCGTAGTCGCGTAACCAAACAAGCCCAGATTCGAAGGAGCTGTGTCATTTTGATACATAATTCATCGACAATTTTATCAATAACTTTAAAATACTTTTTTTTCTATATAAAAATTATATTTTAAATCCTCACTACAAGCTCTTTCGTTTCTTGTGCAATAAGAAACCGTTCTAGTTTTCTTTATGACAATATGATAAATATTGAGACATTTATCATATTATTTTTTAAAGTCGGTTAAATATGTAGCCCACATCAGCAGAATCATAATAATAAATCGTTTGACACCACATTCATCAAAATCAGACAAGCAGTTTTGGCGCTATAGTGGAGCATACGTAAATACGAAAATACGTATATTTGTAGATTGCTAAAATCATAACCCTTCCTTTTGGTATTAGAAATGGTATTATATATATTATTTATACATAGGGCCAATATTAGTAGACATAACCAAATCTCACAGACTGTATGTTTTTGTAATTATCTTCTTATTAATTGAGTTTGTACAAATTAATTTAAGAAAAAACTCCCAATTTTGTAGAGATATTTTTACAAATATTATATGTTTAACTTTGTCGACACTTTAAAATTAAATAAATGAAATATGTTATTACAGTAAGTTTTAGATTTACTAACTGATCAATTTTTAAAATCTACATGTTTTTGAAGCTCAAAAAGCTACATCAACGCGGTATACCTTCGCTTTAGAGGTGTCCCTGACGAATTACCTCACGTTTTACTTATCGTTTTGAGCATAAAAATTTAAGTATAAATGTTTTCGTCAATCTGCAATACTAATGAATTTACTAGGTGGTTGAACTATATCAAAAAGTTATTACATTTTTTAGTTTACGTCGATCACAGTTTTTTTCAATATATTTTAATTTTTTCCCAATCCTAGTCGTCAATTGAGGCCCTGATTTGCATGTCACCTGAATGTATTTGCTTAACAGCCCGTTAAAGCTATGACTTCCAAGATAGTTGCACTCCAATTAAATATGTAGATACCCTGAGGTGATTACCAGAGCTACCCAAAAATTAGGGACAGGAACTGATTTTGACGTCTTCCATATGAAAGTAAAGACAATGCCCTGAGTCACTATATGTATTTAAAGTGGGGGCCATCTGTAGCTAACGTTGACTCTCGACGTTGACCAGATCTTTAGGGCGCTTAGGGAGAATCCGCCGTATGCTGCGACGTCTACTTCAAGGTGGCCACTCGACAACCTTTGCTTCCCAGTGATTATCCGTTCTAAGAGCTATGTGGTCGGTCTACTGTCGCTCAAATTACGATTCTGTGTACCATGTCAGCCACGGAGTTCTAATGCTTCTGCGGATTCTACCATCTCGGATTATAAATCTGGCATGGAAACCCCGAGAATAATCGTTACTATCGCACATTAAATGACTCTGAACTGGCTTACGAGAGCGAAAGACAGGCACCACGCCACCAGGGTTAGGTTCATCTGAGCCTCTCAGAGCAAATAGCTGCCACAGCCGGCGACTGTAGCCATGAATTCTTAAGTTAATTAACGAACGCGTATACACTTGTATAAATAGTGTGAGGAATTCGGCTTTGCTTTATGCGGAACGATAATTTCATTTCTTAAAACCACTTATTTTGTATTTAATTTAGATGTTGTAAATGTTTGTGATTTTGTAGTAATTATCTCGATGATTTTTGTTATTTGAAAAAGGGGCGCGTTTTACAATTCGTAGGAAAAAAATACTTTAAAGGCGATAAGAGTTATCGAGAGACAGGTGAGGGTCGGAATTCGGGACAGTCTCATATTTTTGGCATTTGATGATATATCGATGTTCTCTTCAAAATAGAAAAATGAAATAAAAACAGTTGTCAAGTCATAAATTGACTTTCAATAGAATGAACTCGAGGCTCAAACCACGCATTAATGGATACGCTGTGAATCAATTTATATATTACAGAAATAGAGATGCATCATTACAGGAAAGAGCTCAAGTGTTCTATATAGAGTTTACCCAGTGAAAATTTCCAGGAGTTTGAGTTCAGTTACTAAATACCGGTCGTAAAAAATTGATCAACAGAAACAGGCAGAGTTTGTATAGAACGGGCCATGCTAAATTGTTTTTAAATTTTGTAAACGATGTAAAAACGACGCATGAAAGTCACTATGCAACTCAAGGAAGATTGCTTACGTGAGATTAATTACGTTTATGCACTGAAATCACCAATTAAATTCGAATCAAAACGGTATTCAACATTTGTATAAACGACAATATATAACACATAATTTTCGTAAACCTATAACTTTCTTGGACAGTTTAGGATGGTCAACTACCATTTGGGATGTTTTGAGTAATATAATTTTAACTTTGGATGTCAATTCTTTAGCTAAATAGAAAAAACAGAGCAATAACTTAGACAGTGATGTACCAAATCAGGATGTATTTTCAAACTCATCTCATGGATTACACGAGTGTACTTCGGTCTTCAAGTCGTGATGAATATGATAATTCTAATCCTTATCTTTCTCTTACACGTAAAGGCGATGCAAGGAATGACCGAAAACATGCTCAAGAGTCCTAAATATAATCGCTTGTAACTTCCAGCACTGAGAATAATCAGAGAAATGACAGGTCAAGAATTTGGATTAAGAAAATCAGGAAGTGTCAAGGTTAAAGTATAGCCTTCGATATTGTCGTCCTCCGGGACGATATCACTCCGGGCGAGTGTCGTTTAGGTCCGTGAATTGCGTGCAAACAGAAACACAATTTTTTTGTTCAACTGTTAGTATTCTCTACGTCATGAATGAAAACATGTAAACAGTAATACTAGAGACTTTTTTTTGTTTCAGGTGCCAGACGCGGTAAAAGCAGTAAGTTGATTTAATTTCGTTTAAGTGTATCTATCGTTCAGTTTCGAGAGAAAATTTGAGGAACGTGGAACATCATTATGTTCAAATGTGATTGCTCTGATTGCTGACAAAAGCCTTGATCGCGAAAGCGCATGAAACCATAACCTTAGTTAAATATTTGTTATTTCCGTACCAAAACACAAAGTTGATTTGATTGTAAATTATTAATACACATTTTCGAATTAAAATGCTAATCATAAAATTATTACTACAAAATCAAAATACAAATTCTTATTTCTATTCTCGCATTATACTGCTCGCCCTCTCCGTGGGAAGGTCAATAAGAGTTTATTGGATCAAAAGGTTTTTCTTTTAGTAATTTAAATTGTCTTGATGGCCGTGTAGTGATTTTATACGCTAATTATTATGTGATATTAATGCATGAAAATGTGTGTCAATGCGATATGAAAATATTTAAAACTGACTTTCGTCTGCGGCTCTGCCTGCATGGACTTTCTCACTTTTCATGGCGTCTGACGCGATGTCAATCGTGATCCCGCTCTTGATTCCGACTCCGGTCTCGATGTAGACACCGATTGTGTATTTGCTATGATTGCGCAAGTGAAACCAGCGAACAAACGTTAGTAAGATATATTTACGGAAATAAGGCAACTTTAAAGGGGAAACATATAATTATTCTCACTCTAATGGGTAAATTGTAGTGAAATACTATTTACTTTTATTGAGTACATCTACGAAATTTCAATTGCAAAAGCAATTTAAGTCAACAAAACAGAATTTTCATTTAATTCAATAAACTATGTTGATTTATCAGTAAACGGTGTCATAAAAATATCTTACGAATATTAGTAAGATGCTTTAATACTATATTAACTTTATAGTATATATGTATTAATTGGTGAAAAATTTTGTTTTGAATTTTATAAGCAAAAGTTGTGTAAAATTTCTTCTGTTGTACTATTTGTATTTGACTAGTTTTGATACCACTAAATAGATAACTTTATAGCCAAGAAAATAAAAAGTAAAAGCACAAAACTGGTTCAAGAATTATCAGTCTTATAAATTTGAACCTCGTTCAAGTCGACCTGTTACGGATAAAGTCGATACTGTATTGGAAAAGATAGAGTAAGAACGGTATATTAGGTCTTACAACATAGCTAAAGAGCTGGGGATTGACCACAAAACAGTTTTTTCTCATTGGAAAAAGCTGGATATACAAAAAAGCTCGGTACTTGGGTCCCGCACGAACTCACTGAAAGAAGTCTAATGAATTTTGTATTCGTATGCAATTCTCTATTGAAACGTAATACTAAAATCCGATCCATTTTTGAAGAGACTGATCAATGAAGAAACATGAAAACTGAGTTACCTACAACAAGAACGTGCGAAAGAGATCATGGTCAAAAGGTTAGCAAGCTGCATAGACTATAAGCGAAACCCGGATTAACACACAATCAGTTGATTCTACGTTTACAGTGGGATTGGAAGGGCATTATTCATTTTAAGCTTTTACTGGCGGACAAAACCATCAGTTTGGGTTTCTACTGTCAGCAGCTGATGAGACTCAAGCAAGAAGTAAAGAAAAACGAATTAATCAACAGGAAGGGTGTGGCAATTTAACGTGATAATTCGAAATGACACACGTCTTTAGCCACTCAGCTAATATTGAGAGAGTTTGGTTGAGAAGTGTTAAAGCATACACCATGCAGCCCTAACCTTGCACACTTAGATTTTCACTTTTTATGGCCTTTTCAAAATTCTTTAGGTAGTATTAGGTTAACATCCCCAGAGGAATGTCTAAATTACTTGTCGCAGTTTTTTGATCAGAAGTCCCAAAATTTCTATAGCAATGAGATGTATGTTGTTTGTTGTTGTACAGCATGAAATCGCCTCGCTAAATCGCTTGCAAGCAACTTCATACTATAGTTTTCGTGGTACCTCTATAAAGATTTACTCTCATCACTTTTTCATAATGTGCCAAAGCAGTATAATTTCGATAAAATCTTTTGGAAAATTTCTGTATATCTCAGCGGCGCGGGTGAAATTTGGAAAATCGTCCTAGGCGAAAATTTCCTTTCCAATTCCTATTTAAACAAATTCAATTTCGAAATTCTAGAACCACCTACTAAAGAGATAGGTTTTCAGATGGGGGATGCAAAGCGGGGTGGCTCGGAAATCGACAAAACAAAGTGGGTGAGATGGAGAGGGTATAGTCGGTATAAACCTCGGGTGTATGGTCACCTACTTGGTGACAAAAACTTAGATAATGCGGGGACTGTAAGGACACAGAAAAATGTATTTATAAAATGAACAGGGGAGTAAAGTAAACACCTACCCCGAAGGGGACAAATCACCCAATTGGTGACCTAGGCAACTTGTATAGGAAAACAACTTCTCCTGCTCGAACGTTTGACACATCAGTTATTAGCATTGCAGTATGTGGTAAATATTATAATTTTAATTATCTAAATGGTACACGTAGTGCCATCTGGTATTTATTTTTAAGAAAAAACCCCAACCTAATTTGTCGCGTTTTTCTTGCGCCATTGCTTTGTGCAATGTAAATTACTATAAAGGTGATACAGAGTAAAATAAAATGTTTTTATAATTGTTTGCTTTTGTAGTTTTCTAATTGTTTGCTTCTTTTTAATTAAATCAAACCTATTCCACAATTAGTGGTCTAAAGTTACACGCTAAACCGCTTACGAGAATTTCATTATATAGTTTCGTGTCACCCCGTTAATAATTCACGTTCATCATTTTTTTATAACGCGCTAAAATAACTTAAAAAAAAACTATTTCATTATTTGCAAGGTTGCAAATAATGAAATAGTCTTATTTAACTTTATATAACAAGCTGTCAACAGAATTAGTGATGGAATTGCCCTCCTATAAATCTACACGCGCAGTTGTATAAATGTAATTTACGTATTATTGGCATAGATAAAAATAGATATTCAAAGCGAGAAGCGTTCTCTTGCAATAATAAAATAAAAAGTAAAGTAAGAAGCCAACTAACAAATGAAAATTTAGAGTCGTGTTTGAAATTTAAAACAATTACTTATGAGTCTAAATTATCCAAACTTTCAAAAGGCATGCAAATCTAATGCTACCATTGATTTACTGAGTGATTCCACCATTTCGTCCCAAATTGGCACAATGTGGTGAAATCTTTTAATTATTAGTTTCACAAAATTTATGAAGTGAATGTTTCCTACACCTTTAGAAATAGCTTAACGTGAAGGGCGTTCATGAAAATGATTTTCTTTACAAGAAAATCGATGGATCGTAATGAGGCTATAGAAAGTAATGAGAAAGTAATTATTTAGTATCGAAGGTAGTAAAAAATGTTAAATGAAAATAGAGTTGAACCCCTAAATTTTATATTAACTTAGTAAATATCTTACACAATTTATGTGTAGCGTATTAAATTGTTACAAACTATAATTAAAAATCTTACATGTATAATGACATTTTGTTTACTGCCCGAAAACTTGTAAAACAATCTGTAAGTAATACAAGTTGAAATCTAATCTATCTATGTAATAACTTTGGTAATAGAAGCAATATACCGTAATGAAATCTTAAAAGTAGATACGAAATATACCAATTATTATTGCTTTTGAACACTTTACCTAACCTATTTCTAAAACATCTAAGAATATACAAAACGCAAAAATCGTTTCATAAAATGAAAATAGTAACTAAAGCTAACTTTTTCAAATTATTTATCGGTAGGAATATTGTGCAAAACCAAAATTAAAATAATAGAGAAGTTCCCTGTTTCTGGAAAATCTGACGTTTTAACAAACTATGAAGTAAAATGTTAAAATCTCAGAATCAAATTAAAATCAATTAGAAAATAAAGAAAATTCATGCGATCAGAAAACTTTTTCTGTTTCTTTTGCAAAAATAAATTTTATGTATGTTAGCTAGACGCTAGTAGTGAAATACAGGGTATTACGTTATATCTTTGTATGTGTTTCTCTTCTAATTGTTTATTTGCAACTCTTTATATTTCGATTAATACTAAAGTTATTTAGCAAAATAATTCCTCTTTACGTAATAAAATTTTATTAAAGTATTATTGTAATGAATTCCCACTATCAGGCAATTTGTCTGTGAACTGAATCACTCAACTCACGATTCTGATTATATAGTTCAATTACAATTAGATTGTTATTTAAAGTTAAGACTTGGTAGTTTTTTAAAAGTGTATTTATTGATCTCTCCTAGACTGTTCGGGCTGCTCTAGATGCTAAACAAAATGATATTCAGGAACGACATCGTCGTCGCTGAACTCTGGCCAACTAAACTTTACCTACCTTCCCCGCCTTCTCTTAAGAAATTTATCTTATATTCTAGTGTACTGCTCATCTTGTTGATGACTGTACTAATGAAATATAGGCAATCCTTTTTCATCTTGTACTCAACAACTACCCAATCATCTATATCATATTTTAATTCAATATCTTTTTTATTTCCCTTATTGGCTTCAGGATGGCAGTCTACAGTATTAAATTTATCTCGATGACGGCTAAAATCAATTCAATTATTAACTTCTCGATATTATTTTCGAAATCTTGGAAAACTGGACCTTGGTGAACTTTACGAATTCCGTTTGAGCAATAGAACTAAATCCGCGAGTATCAGGGCAATGAGCTCTAAAACGTTGGTAGTTTACTCTAATGTTGGATAATATTTTTATGGGCTTATTATCTGCGTTATCTGAGTGTAAAGTTTTTGTTACTAAATCGAATTGTCTTAAATCTTCGATATTGTTAAATATGGGTGGAGTGTCAATGTAGATTAAACTATTATCATCCAAAGGTTTGTGCACAGCTTCAATGGTAGTATCATTTAAAGAGTTTGTTGATCTCATACCAACTCCATCAATATTATAATCAGGTTGTGATTGAACTATTGCATCTTCACCATCGAGAGGTTTGTACTGAGCATCAATAATTCCATCAGTTAAGAAATCTATTGATTCCAATACAAGGATATTATTATTATAATCAAATCCTGTTTGTACATTTGAATCTTGTTTATTGAGAAATTCTGCGCAAATTTCGTCAATAGTTCCATCGGATGAATCTATTATTCCCATCACAAGGTCATTTTTATTATAACCAGTTGCCGATTGTAACGTTGAACCTTGATAAAGTCCTACATTCAATACACTAAAATGTCTCCCATTTTTGCATTGTACAAAACTGTCTCTACAAGTAAAACAACTAAGGCTTCTCATCGCCATGTTAAAGGGGAACGATGAAGACCAAATAGCTTGATGAACTTTTTCTGTACCTTTGAATATAGGAATTCGTTTTGGATTAGGAAATACTTTTTTTGATATATCGTCTTCGGCAATAACATTAAACATAGCAGATGTTTTGCTGGAAAACTTGAATGAAGCCTTTGAAAGGGGCCACATCGCCAGCGAATCTAACGTGGTTATCAGCTGCCCTTTTTACAGCAACACCGATGCCATCTGGTGTTCCCTTTCCATGTCACGCTTTTTGGTAATTCTATGTTAATACCATTAAGTTTGGAATTTTTTTTTCCAACTTCGTTATCATATAAAAAATAAATCGGTTGCGACACTGACCTGAGGGTGAATCAGATGAAAAATTAATTATTGTAACAAGTGGTACTAACTCTTTAATCGTGTACAAAACCAGCTCAAGGTGGTCCCATATAGCTGAAGCATCGTGCTTGATATTTTTAGTCATCGTACAGAAAGATTTGCAGGTCTTATTTTTAGTTTCACTGTTTATGTATAATACTTTCGTATGCAGAGAATCTTGTTATTACCTGCCTCCGAGATGAAGACTTTAGATTTTTGTATTGTATTTTAATGAATAACTTTCACTGAAATCATCATGGCATAGTACCTCATTATCAAATAAACATTATTTTAGTTTTTTGATAGCTGAATATTTCACAGTTATATTTGAAGTATGTTTGAAAAAACCAGTAAGTACATTTTTGAATTTATTAATAATGGTACGTGGTTTATCTTCTTGTTTCTTTTTTAATATAATTCTTTTCCTTTCTGTCCTTTCCTTGGTACTCTTGCTTCTCAAAAATCCATTCATAGTATACAATATTTTTTTCTGTCGTCAAATTCCTGGTAAGTTACAACTTTTTTTTTTACAGTTCTGGCACATTATTTTTAAACACTTCATCGTATATATTACAACAAAAATTTTTAAAACTTCTGTAGCTGAACTTTCTGTGACTATATTTGCTTTTTTTAAGGACATAATGAAGAGTTCGACGTTAGCGTGTATTTAGCATTAACAAGTAATTTTTTTCTGAATATTTACAAAACACAGGATAAGAAATACGCCACCCATTTCCCCAGATTATTGAGAATGTAATTTTTTTATATTGTCAATCAAATGCCGTGTTTGTTTTTTTATACCACCAACTTTGATATATTCATTTTTTCCAAGAGCTACCTGACTGGTTACGTCTTCTTGAAGAAAATTTTGTATATTACGTTTTATTTCTGCTTCTTTTTTTTGTTACAATATTTTCTTGATAACTCCTTTTTTATAGCAAAAGCCTATGAGAATTACTTATACTCTTTAAGCTTTGAATCGTGAACGATTCCTTTAACGAAATATCTCTTCTTTTTTTTAGGAAGACTTTTATATTTTTCAGATAGTCCTCGGTTTGACTATCGTTTCATTTAACAGTAGCTTCTTCTTTACTTCTATTTTGTCAACCTTTATGTCATTAATTACCTCGTTTACTTTTTTTCTATGGTATCTTCAATAAATTTTTTTACATTTTGCAATTTTCGCTCACCATACAATTTTTTTCTCAACTTATCCTTCTCTTTCTTTATTTTATCTATTTCTTTCTGCAAATTAAAAATCAATTTTCTTGACTTATATCCCATCTTCTTTGTGGCACTTGAAATTCATTGTGTCTTTGACTTTCCACCGATTTTTGCAGTTTCTAGTTGTTCTTCTTTTTCCATCAAATGGCCGTGTGTTGCAGAATCTGCGACATTTGGAATTTCTTCAGTTTCGCTGACAAATGGCGATTATTATTTCTCAGGATGGTTCTTAATTTCTGCATATTTTTCTTTCTTACGTAGTCTATTTTTCGCTAACTTTTCTTATGTGGTTGCCTTTTTTTTCAGCTTAACCATGATTGTATTTTGTATATATCTGTTAAAAATAGGGTTTTGAAGTTCATTTTAATATTTATTAACATTCTCAAAATGTGGCCTAACAAAAGGAAACTCATAAAATTTTAAGTGGTCTAGAAAAAGTAAAAATTATTTTCTATACTATCACAGTTTGTATTGTGCTACCTACTGATTGACATCAAAAACTTGGAAAAAAATGTTATAAATGATGAATTAATTGAATTTCTATCCTTAGACTAGTTATATAGATATTCGTTTCACATTTCGCAAATAGTTTCTTTCTCTTCTGTCTAAAAGTTATCCGGTGTGGAATCTAATGAAATGGAAGGGAATGAAATTCGGGTAGATAGTTTCAATTTACTTTGAATCAAATATAAAACCGCCCATAATAAATTATACTGAGACATAAGCTAACTATCGTGAATTTCTTGTTTTACACTTGTTTGAACTAGATATAGGTTTTTTTTTTGAATATTTTTATGAAAACGCAAATAAAATCCAATAGTAATAAGTAAATGCTGAACAAGTCAGCCATAATTGCGTCGCTCTACTCTTAATAATGTCACCGGCTGTTTAGTACTCTTCATTGGCGTGATAGTAGATTAGTAAATGACTGCTTTCACTCTGATATTAAAAAATACAAAACAATATTTTGATCGATACTAAGTCATTTTTGTCGAACAATGAATCAAATTATATTCCTTCCTTCATGACTTATGACGGTATGGCAACAAATAGTGGTGAGGCTATTGCAAATCCTTTATCAAATTATTTCTACTACATTTTTGTTTCACCAAGTTCAACATGAAACTACTCAAATTATACCTCATATGCTCCAAACATGAGCGTTATAAATGACATTATAATCTCTAACTTTGAAGTGGCTACTTTACTAAAAGAAGTCGATCTGCGAAAGTCTAATGGGCCAGATTTTATCAATCCCTACTTCATTCTCAAATGTGTTGATAGTCTATTCCTATCGTTCACCTTACATAATGCTAGAGCCACTCTCCGTTATCTTATCATTAGTGTTAAAATTACTTCAAAATAACGGTGTAAATTCATTATTGTCGAGAAAACCCTCTTTGTTCTTATAGACTAAATTAAAAAAATTAAAGTTTCTCTTTGTCGTAGATGCTCTTAGAACTAAGTCCTGTTGTATTGTATAAAATAGCAGAACGTATATTACAGGCTAACAGTTTAGCGAAATGTCGCATAAAAGTAATTTGATAGGAACATCCTATCCTTTATTAAAATAATATTGTAATTAAATTTGTTGAAGTCAAAAAATACATTATTTGCATCACTATGACGCTAAGTTATGTTATACAGTAACATATTTAATTTATGGGCATGGTTGAGTTGTTTCTCCATAAAGCCACTAGCAAACGGAAAAGTACACAAAAATAATTTAATGATATTTTGATCGGATCACTCTAGAAGACGGGCAAACGCAACAATCATTTCTTTTCTATTTAAACCAAAACAATTTCTATTTAATTATAAATAAAGTCCTTTTAGTTTATTGTGTTTCCAAAAGTAATGAAAATACGCGCACTTGCAATTGTGAAGATCCGATAAATGCTCGCGATCATGTCACACCACAAACTAAATATTGCCGCTTTAAAAATGGATAAGTTTATTATATCGAAATCAGGTAATTCAAAATATTTTCAGATCAAATAACAAAGCAAACTCTAGCTACATCGAATTAATATCATACAATATTTGATTTATTTTCCATATATAAAAATTTTAGTGAAGCTAAAAATCAGAGTTACACGTACCGGTAGATGACGAACCTTAGTGTAGTCGCTGTGCTCTTGCTGGTAAGTAATTTTTTTATATCAACAGCACCAGAAACTTATTCCAGTTGAGCACTACTTCGCCATCTGTTATAGACGTGATACGTCTAATGTTTATCTCTTTCAGTATTATCTACTTTCATGTGATAAATTTCGATTTTTCTTCTTATTTTTAGTATTTACGAAGAGATACTGCCTTTTTCGATGTGAATATTTTACTCCATGATTAAACTGTTACCATATTAAACACAAATTTTTATTCCAAAATCTCTTAATTCAATCTCCCACAAATAATGAAAACCTAAATTTATTTTGCTATAACTATATACCATCACCGTTAAAACCGTTGTTGGTAATGATAATATCATCGTCATTCTAATGACTCGACAGCAAAGCACATTTGCACTACGTCAACTTACTTCCCCGATATTACAACTAATAGGCCCTCCACGTTAGATATTGCGCTAACTAAAGGAGTTGCACTCAATTTTAACTATATTGAGACAATACATGGTCTCTTGTCTGAACATCGGCCGTTTTTGTTGATAATGGGATTTCCTGACGGTGGGAGTCTTAATCCTACTCTAAAAATCAATTTCAGGAAAAGAGTGTCGACCACGCTTGACAAAATCGACACTCCATCCCTTAATATCATTCCCGATGACATTAGTACAACTGACGAGATCGAATCTGCCATAGGTGCTCTTACCAACCACGTCAGAACAGTGGTCGAGAAATGGGAGCGAGAGGTTCAGGCATCTTCGGATCGCCAAAGGCTCCCGCCCAAAATTCTCAAACTGATAAGAGCAAATAACGCATCTTTGCGCCGCGGTTGCACATATCCAACCCCCGAATAAAGATCCAGAGCGCGAGCACTCTAACGGCGAGTGAGGACTCTCGTTCAGGATTTCAGAAATGAGAACTGGATCGTTCTCATGGAGGAAATTACGCCACACAACGCGCTTTAGAGACACCAAAGCTTAAAACAGAGGGATATACCACCTATATATCTATATATCCTATACCACCTCTTAAGAGACCGGACAATTCCGCTTCCCCAGACGACGCAGAGATAGGGGAGTACCTTGCGCATAGTATCGACTCCCAACGCTCTCACGCTTCCCCTCCGCATGGCATCGCTCATATTAATCTTATCGAGGATGAGCTACAGAACAAAGCCTCCCTCAAACCCAAAGACAATCTGCCTCCCGTCTCACTCAGCAAAGTCCAAACGCTGGTGAAATCCCTCAAAACCAAAAATGTACCAAGCCTCAATGGTATCAGTAATAAAGCAATTGTATGTTTCTTTTGTCTTACTGGGCTTACTGGTCAGATATTTTACGGGTACTCTAAAATTGCTATTTTCCTCCCGCCTGAAAGAGGCGGAGGTAATAGGCATTCATAAGCAGAGAAACCTCATAACCTCCCTACCAGCTACAGACGATCAGCCTTTTGAGCGGTCTGGGCAAACTCTTCGTGAAAATTCTCAAAACTCAATTAATTTTTTCACCTTCTCGGGAAAAGCCTTATCATAGATGAACAGTTCGGTTTTCGCCCAGTCCACTCATGTCCTCAACAAGTCCTCCGTGCAGTTAAATATGTCACGGAGGGCTTTAAATCTAAACAAAAAACCGTAGCTGTCTTCTTTAACGTAGCTAAGGCCTTCGATAGGATATGGCACTCGGACCTTGTTTATAAGTTCCACCCTCTCGAAGTACCAGATCGTCTTATTCATATCATTCACAGATATATCAGCATTAGGCGTTTCACTTTCAAATACGAACGCACTCAGTCGGCTAGACGTCTTATCAGAGCAGGAGTTCAAAGCTCCACTCTCGCCCCTACTGTACTCCGCGTACACTAATGACATTTTGCGTCCGTCATCAGGTGTCCAACTCGCGTTATTTGCAGAGAATACCGCGCTTTATTACTGTACTAGGCACAAGAAACCCACTTTCTTCCACTTACAGATGGCTATTGATGAGCTGGGTCAATGGTTCCGTACCCGGAGGATTGTGGTCAATCTGTAAAAGTTAGCAGCTATACAATTTAAGTATAGCACGCGTAGGAGTCGACAAATTGTAGACCTAAACTCATCTCTCCTTAGATTATTGAACGAGATCATCCCGCGGCAGTTCAATTAGAAGTACTTAGGAGTTACGCTTGATAAAAATCTCCATTTCAAAGATAATATTGAGCGTGTTAGAAAAACTGCAATTTTTTCACCGAGCGCGGCCCGGAGCCATGCTGGGTAGAAAAAGCAAATTATCTCCGCGCAATAAGCATACTACTTACAAAATGTTTATAAGAACCGTGATGACATACGCGTCCCCAGTTTTCGCTCAAGCCGCTCTAAAAGCACTGGATATGTTTCAAGTTATTCAGAACAAGTTCTGTGGAGCCGCCACGCATGCACACTGGTGCGTCCGCAATTCAATATTTCACAGGGACTTAAAACTTCTTGCTTTAGCTAAATTCATGAAGGACGCATCCAAACGATTCTTTGACATAGCAGGGTCTCATTCCAATGCGCTTCTTCGTGCACCAGTTGCTTATGAGCCACCACATCGCCACCATTTCATCTGTAGGCCACGGAATGTACTCTCCGATTCACCTGACGCTCTTACAGTGATAGTTGAAATACTCATCGAAGTTAACGACACTAATGACTGACTAAGCTTGGATATTCCTTCATCAATAAGGTCGTAGACCATAACACTCTTATTCCAACCGGCCGCTTCTGTGCCGGGTAGGATAAATGGATCTGACCCGTGTCGTTATCCAGTGACATCCTATGCCAAGACGATTTAAAATAATCGTCCATAGGGCATGTCACGCGCCGTGAGCACCCCTGCGTATCGTCCGGCCGCTATCATAGAAGTCCAACTATATAGCATCTGCGACCAGCCATTACATCTGCAGGGGAACTTTATAGTGGATTTCAGCCCCACACTACCCGCGTGTATGGGCGCGTCGGTGTGTGTTATGCATTTTTTACCTCTTCCTCGTCGCAAGAGGGAACGAAAAACGACTAAAAATTTGTATTCGTTTTTAGATTGTAGAAGAGGCTTAACATTGGACAGCTCGACATACAAATATAACAAATAAAGAAGTGAAAACTTTGCCCCAGCCTTTCATTCCTGTGGTTCAGGGCGTATCGTTGCTTTTTATGTGACCTCTGACATATAATAGGGTTCAACTTAGGTCTAGAATACCTAACTGTTTTGCAAATTGAGACACATCATAAACATTGTGAACATAAATACAATGTTATTAATGGGCGCCATCCGACAACAAGTGAGAAAGATGTATAATCAAACTTAGGGATGTTCACTATGAAATGTTTAAATAGACTCGACACAGCCTCTTTCCATGAAGAGCTGGTAAGGATGATTGATGTTGTACAAAGAGATTAAAGTACCTGGTTTCGAACTGGGTTAACTTCCCATCTGTATTTGTTCTTGGACTCTCATCTGTGATGAATGCTCGTCAGTATGCAGTACAGGCAGATGTGTCTTAGCAACATATTTCGGGCTAGGGCTGCTTCATGAAAGGAACGCTGTGTACTTCCTAAGTGTCGTCTGAGCATCCAGATATCAGCCATACACTCTTGCGGGGACGCAAAAAAGGTTTCTATCACCACCTTTTCTAATCAGAAAAAGAATACCAACAAATTTTTGTTTTGAAAAGTGATTTTCGATATGAGCTAGATGACAAATGACAGATCAAACTAAAGGAGGATTGAAAGATATTGACCATCAGATATTCAAAACAGATTGTTTTAGATTTTTTCCCTTTTTTATGATCCATTGACTGAAACAAGTTATAAATGCAAAAAAAAATATTAATCAAAACGAATTATAGAACCATCAGAATGACACCACAATATCTCGTTCAGAAGCTGTTGTCAAACTACCATTTATGGGGGAAATTCAAATTTGCTAGTAAACACTGATGTTCATTTTGAAGTGTTACACTCTGATCTTAGTACAACATTAGATGTTTCCGAACTACAACACAACACTGGTTCGACTGGCCAACAATACATATTCTTATAATTTGAATGGTAATCACAATTATCATTGCAATATCCACAGCTAAAATTCATGGTTATGTTCCCGCCTTAGGTAATCCTTATCACTCTTACACAACTGAAAATAAAAATTTAATTTATTATTTGAACTACCCGTAACTTAATTTTGTGATAGTTAAATTGAAATTTATTTCATACTTGCCATGGTATTTTAACTCAAGTATGTCAATATGTCACAAATATGATAAAATTTGAATGCCATTGAAAAGAACGTGTTTATATTAAAACAATAGATGATCAAATAAGCAGAGGCAACCGACGAAAACTTAGAAGAGTAATATTAGAGTTCTCTATTTCAGGTAGGATATGGAGGAGGTAGAATTGATGAGGAAATTTCATTTTTTTTTCTTTACTCAAGTCTATTTTCCAAAGGAGTAAGCAGAGACTACAAATTTGCACATCGTGCGGTCCATTCACAGTCTTTAAATTCGTGTAGGTGTTTCATTCACTTTTAGAATAAATTTTGATTGACATTTGACGTCTTTATTTCGAACGTTGACACGTGCCTTGATCATCAAGACCTTTAAGGCCCTAGTCAGAGTAAAATATTTGATATTTCTGTACTGACACGTAAAATTTATCAATTGGCTTATTTTTTTCAAATCGCTATTGTTGCTAACGCTAATTTAAAATAGATTTATAAATCCCACTTGAAGAAACTAACAAACAAATAGACAAAATAACGATTTAGTAAAATTGTAACAAAAAAAAATTGGTTGCCTGTAAAGTCGGTATACGGGCGAAAGTTTTACGTGACAACGACTTTGAATGGTAAAATCATTTTAATGTGAATATTCATTCGTATAGTAGGAAGAAGGATGAAATAATAGTAACAATTTAAAACATTTATTTATACAAAGAATTATATTTAAAACATTAATTTATACAAAGAATCTCGCACTGAATTTCATATTAACAAAATTTTATTTTTACCTTACACACCATACGTATTTATATACAAATATACATACATAACTTGCAATACATTTGCAAGCTATGCTCTAGTGCTGCGCGCGCGGCAGACCGATCATAGTTGAGTGGGAGAGAGACGCAAGGCATTCGGCGGGCCTCTCTCTCGTTCGGTGACTCATCGTAACGTTACCGAGCGTTACACTTTCATAAGTGACTCCCAGCCGCAACCTAATTTAAGACGTTGTCACGTCAAAACCAATTTCAATAATAGTTTTGTACGTTTCATGTATGATTAACTTATAAGCTGAGCAGCCGTGCAATAATTGAACGCAAACAGATTAAAAGTCAGTCGACAAATCAAAAGACAACGATATGCGACTGTGCTTTCTTCGTCGACCCTCAATCCAGTCTTATAAAAATGAAAGCAACAACACTTCTTTCCTGGGAAATAAAGAAATATACGGAACTAGAATGGAATATAGTTTAAGTTATATTAGAAGCAGTTTGATAATATGTTTATAACGAGAAATGTTGGCATTTACAATTGGATACCCTTAAACATGATCCGCGGTTAGTCCTTAAGTCTCTGTACTTAGGTTTCCGTCCACAACACATACTAAGGGTTTCTCATAAGTAACGTTTGTTTTTGTAATCGAAATTCAAACTTTTCTTTATAGATCTCGTAAGTTGTTACCCAGTACTGGTCCTATGAAGAGTATAATTATTTTACTTTATTGTGATGATACTGTCTATGTTAATTGACGGGGTAAGATGTTTTGACAATAAAACGTATGGAATGCGGTAAATATGATTTTTTTTAAGTCAAGACATTTTTGGAAACAAAAGCTTAAAGCAGCGGCGACAGAAAGGAAAATATGTGAAATTGAAGAAGATGATCAGTGAGCGAACAGCACAGCGTCGGTTCAATTGTTTTAATATTGAAGATTTGACGCTGGTAGATGATTGGCGCACTGGTCCCCGCTTGCATGGGACATTCAGATCATAAAGGAAACAGTAGAGAACCGACCAAGTACCATCACACGCAGATTATGTAACTCAGTTGTAGGTCTTCTAAAGCACCATAAATCACCTTTTAAGATCATTGGATAAGACCTATAATGTCAAACAATGACCCACGAATTAAAATGAGATTCCAACGAAACATCGAGACAAAGTGTGCACACAGCTTCTTGCTCCGCCGAATGATGATCATTTTATTAAAATATTGTTGCTTGCTCTCAAAAATGGATTTATTTAAGCAATTCAAACATAGGAAATCAATGGAATGACAAAGGTCAAACATCTAAACCCGTCGCGAAGAAAAGTCGTATGTCTAGTGAAATTATGAATATTTAGACTATTACATACTTACTAAGAAAGCCTGTTGGTGTTGCCTGTCGCAGCCATTTTCTCGAGCAATATTTTCGAATAGATGTTATTTGGTACGAAATTAGTTTAATGTCTGAATATTTCAATACTGTGGAAGAATTTTAGTTAGTTAATATACATGCATATTTATAAAAGTTATGTAATATACTTTGTTTCTTACTCGACGTCAGAAACGGCAGTTTATTGCTTTTAACCATAAATATATTATATTTTCAATGAAGAAAAGCAAAGACCGAATATAGCCTTTAGGGTGTACAAGAGATTTTGCGCATATGGACCTAGTTTTCTCTGCAAAACACCAGAAAAAACCTTTTATCTAAATGTCAAAGAAAGCTTATTATACAGTAAAAAAGAGTGACCTATTAAGAACCCTATCCATGTATGACATAAATAGCAGACTGATAATGACACTGCAATCTATATACAAGAGCTACAGTACCTGTCGTAGAAGAAACGAGTAGTGTTGTAGAATAAAAAAATAAATATTCCATCTATTCATGAATCGCTACATATTGCACTTCAAACGATATGAGCGTGAATTAAAAATAGGTGAGCCATTCAACAAATTCCTCCTGTACTTTGACGACCGTCCTTGTATGATCCTTGTCGTTAGCGTACAAGTTGTAAACGACATTTACCAAATTTATTACATTATTTATTAGACAAGGGAAGAAAAAAGAAAATATATAAAAGGAAATTAAAAAGTTGAACAAGTGAAATAATTAGGTTATCTATTTAGATAGTTTGCTTACAGATGACGGTAAACGTGATAGAGATATTGAAAGTAGAGCAAAGACGTACTTGCCCCACTTTGCTCTCGTACTCTAGATGTACAACAGCGAAGTGGGGCAAGTACCACGTTCTCCCGGTCGTAAGCGGAGTCGAAGCGATCTCAGTGTAGCCATTATCCAGAAGTTTTCTATTTGTTTTTCGTAGCTATATTTCAACATAGGTTGTTTATCTGATTTTCTTCCTATACTATGAAGTCTTTTGTGTGCGCTATCGTAGTTATTCAGCAGTTCGATGTTGTCCAATTTCCAAAGTAATCTCGTTTCGTAGCCTCCGATTCTGTGGTATTTTCTTCTAATACGAAGGCTGCTATTTATGTATCCGGAATATCAAAACGACATAAACATCTATCACGTCATATGATTTTATTACTTTTCAAAATATTCACCATGATGATCGATGCACTTTTGCGTACATTGAGACTAATTTTTTCGTTCTGATTGAGGTATCTCCAAAACATGCATTTGAACACAACAATGGCCTCAACTCTGGAAATACGTTGACCACGTAATGTATTCTTCACGCTTCGAAATAAATAGCATCGTTGCATGCGAAATCAGGGCTGTACGACGAATGACCCGTCAAATCGATCTTTTGGCTTTCTAAAAATCGAATTTTTTACGACGTGTGAAAACTAGCATTGTTATAACGAAGAATGATTTTGCGTTGCAATACGCTGGGTGCGCGTTTTCACACTTCAAAATTCCTCTATATTTCGTAAGTGTTGACAGCCCTTTAAATCTCATTTGTCTATCGGCAGTAGAGCAAAGCCTGAGATTATTAAATGTTCTCACTTTTAATTTGTAGCCCCTATGCTGCCCATTGATGTGCAAAATTACTCGGCGCGATACTGCGGGTTCTAGCTTTGTACCTTTTTTTTTTGTTTCCCACTTGCGACGTGGAGGGTGTAAAAAATGTCTATCCCGCACACCCTCGCGCCCATACGCGTGGGTAGTGTGGGGCTGAAACCCACTAAAAAAGTCCCCCTGAAGGTGAAGTATTTGGTTCGGCTATGCTATATAGTCAGGCGAAGAGTCTGGCGACCGGTCGGACGACTTCTATAGCTTCACCGAGCGCGGCCGGACGGCACGTGTGAGTGCCGACGGCGCGTGACATGCTCTATGGACGACTCTTGAGGGGAGTCATCTCGGCATAGGCGTCACTGGTAACCGTCACGGGACGGTTCCCGTTCGCCCCGCCCGGCCGGGAGCGGTCTGCGGCGGCCGGGCGGGTGGAGTGGGGGGGAGCTTAAGTCGATGACCTAACTAACGGATTGACCTAATCTAAGTCAGTCATGCGTATCGTTGACGTCATTAAAGGCTATCAACTGCCACTGTATGAGCGTCAGGTGGATCGAACAGTACGTTCCGTGGTCTTCGGATAAAGTGGGTGGGAGGCGGCGGTTGATAGTCAACCGCGGCTCGGAGGAGCGCATTGGGATGTGATCCCGCGATGTCGAAGAATCTCTTCGATGCGTCCTTCATATATTTAGAAGAGTCGGGAGTTCCAAATCTCTATGGAGATTTGAATTACGAACCAGTGTGCGTCCGTCGCTGCTCTACAGAATTTATTCTGTATTACCTATAACCTATATAGTGCTTTAGGGCGGCGTGAGCGAAGACTGGAGACGCGTACGTCAACACCGTTCTAATGCACATTTTGCCGAGTAAGGTTATTACGCCTAGATAGTTTACTCTTTCTACCGAGCATGGCTCCGAGCCTTGCTGTGTAAAAGAGCATTCTTCCTAACACGCGCGATGTGTTCTCGAAAGTGGAGATTTTATCGAGCGTGACGCCTAAGTATTTATAAGACCGTTGCCACGGAATTCTCGCGTTCAACATTTTAAGGAGGAGTGTTCCAGTCGACAACAAATTTACCCTATGCTTGCTATACTTAAATTGTATAGCTGCCGACTTTTCAGGATTAACTTCGATCCTCAGAGACGGAACCACTGACCTAGCTCATCAATGGCCCTCTGGAGGCGGAGGAAGGGATAGGGAGGACCTATTCTTACTTTTGTAATATAATGCGGTATCGTCGGCAAATAACGCGAGTTGGACGCCGGACGTCGGTCTCGGTATGTCGTTTGTGTATGCGGAGTACAGGAGGGGAGAGAGGGCGGAGCCTTGCGGAACTCCGGCTCTGATTAATCGTCTGGTCGAGTGAGTACGCTCATGCCTAAATGTAAAATACCTATTGGAGAGGAAATTTTGAATAATGAATATGAGACGATCTGGTACTTGGAGGGAGTGTAATTTATATACCAAACCGGCGTGCCATACTCTGTCAAAGGCCTTAGCTACGTCAAAGAAGACAGCTACGGTTTTGATTATTTTAAAGCCCTCCGTGATATATTCGACTAAGCGGAGGACTTGCTGTGGACATGAGTGGGCCAAAACCGAACTGTTCATCAATGATAAGGCCTTTGACGAACAGATGTTTACTGAGACGAGTTTAAAGAACTCTCTCGAATAATTTGGCGACCGCTCAGAAGGCTGATCGGTCTATAACTGGCAGGAGGTCGCGCGGTTTCTGGTTTGTGAATGCCGATTACCTCCGCCTTTCCAGGCTGGAGGAAATAACAATTTTGAAGACACGCATTAAAAATCGCGACCAGTAGACTTAATAGCTGTTGAGGAAAGCATTTAATGGCGATCGCTTCAATACATAGCGAGCGGGTCTACGGGCGAATCAACGTCACGGTAGACCCGTCGTCGAGCAATGCATGCGTATCGACGTGTCCTCTCGGCCCGGTCACTCGTACAGGCGCTATCTTTAAGAATGCATATGATGCGGACGGCTTCTGTGTGAGTGGAGGTGACTATCTCCATCTCTTTCTTTCCCTCTGTAGTGGGGGCGCGCGTTATGCAACAACGGATGGTGAGTTTTCGCGCAGCATTCTATATTGCATTTTCTCACTTTGTAATGATGTGATGATGATTTATACCGCAGACATCAAAAACAAAGCTGTCATATCTTCGCTAGATTGTGTCGAGCTTCGCAGCCTGTTGTCTTCATAGTGGCGCGATCGCTCGGTCTATTCGATGCGGACTTGCATATTGCGCAATTCGGTTCCCGGCGCTCGATTTTAATGTTCATGTTGAGAGTTCGATGACTTCTATTTCTAATTATAAGATATGAATCTTCACTTCACTTCACTTAAGTTCAGGTGGTCTTCCACAGCGTTCGGCTTCCTTTTCAATAAACCTGTCGAACTTCAACAGATCAGATTCTTCGGTTGTTTCCTCGGAGGCATAATCGAATCTCGTAGTGTGGGAGTAAATTTGTTTTCAACATTTTTCACTAATTCCGGATGATAAGATAGTAAATGCAATCCTGTACTTGTACGCTGTTCTTTATGCTACTTGCAAACAAACATATATCTCGAGGCCAATCTGTATGTCGCAGGATGTATCTCAGTCTGTCTAATTCGGCGAAGGCGATCGAATCGGGCCGTCCGAATCTTGTTTCTAATGCTCGTTTAATTTAGGATATCTCGACGTTTGCTATAAGAAGGCGGGTGATGACCTCCTTCGCTTTCGCTTTCAACACTTTTCTTAATCTGTCTGTGCTTTCGATCTTGGAAAAACTGCTCGCAGATTCGATGTATGTGGACCAGTGGCGGCGTAGCATGGTTTGGCACCCGGGGCGGCTTTCTATTGAGCAACCCCAAAATAAAACGACAAATACTGAACGTGCTTACGTGACTTTATTTCACTAAAATGTGCGATCACATTATCAAAATTTAATTTCCTGGCCTTTTCAATGGACAATATGGAAAGACTGGTAAGTCGCGTTTGGCTCATTGTGGATCTTAAGTGAGATTTTATTAATTTTAAGTTTGAAAAACTTCTTTCACAAGAAGCCACCGAAACACAAATTATTAAAAAAAATTTTAGACACAGCGCTAGACTTGGAACAGACTCAGAATAGTCCCATTTCACTATGAATTTCAGAAGCTCCAGGGTAGTCCATTGGAGTGCTTCTTGAAGAGAAATGCTGGCGGCTTCCAAGTGGCGCCTCAGTCGTAAAATCTCCAAAATAATGTCCTCTGCACAAAGTTCATCATAGATTTTCGTCAAATTTGGAACTATATCACGAAGTTCTTCTTCTGTTGATGTAAGCAGAGTTTTAGGTTGAACAACACCAAATGTTATAAGAATGTCATCCATCGCTTTGTAACGATGCTCTAGTTCTTCGTAAAATCTATCAAGACATTCTAACATAGCTCTCTGCAACTCTTCTGGCAATGTTAGTCCAGCGTCCCGGGCCACTTCTCCTGGCATACGTTTTCGGAATCTCCTTCTTCCTCTTCTTTCAATTGAAATATCCAAGTCCTCACATTTTTCAGTTGCGTAGGAAATAGCTCTTTCCACTATATTGATACGTTGATTTAGAAGAAAAAATTTTTAGGGCTTTGATTTTTGTGACACACTTTTCCAGTGATAGTCCAGGTGTCTGCGTATACTTTTGTGTCTGGTTAACTTCTTCTAGGACTTCACACCAAAAAGAGAGGTAGCATAAAAAACTGAAGTCACACAAAGCCGGTAAGAGTGTGGATGCTGCTTCTCTTGTATCGGCGTTTTCTCTGCTGCTGCTGAGATCACACATGTCTTCGAGTGTTGATACAAGTTTTTCAAAATTATTCTTCAGTGATTTAACAGCGTCGTGATGAGCACTCCATCTTGTCTCTACTAGTCTTTTGACCGATACGCCTACACTTTTCATTAAAATTCCCCATCGGTGTGTGGACGACGAAAAAAACGTGTAAACTCTTTCTACTGTTCCGAAAAATGTTACACTTGAACTAACACTCCCGAAACAGTGCACTCCACACAGATTTAGCAAATGATTAGCACAAGGCATAAACAACGTTTTAGGGTTGTGTTCTTTGATTATTGCTTGTACACCACCATGAACTCCTGCCATGGTTGCAGCGTTATCGTATCCTTGTGCCCGACATAGATGTATGTCCAAGTTATCACCCTCCAACTGCGTAAGGATATTTTCAGTAAGTTCGACTGCAGTCTTTCCAGCTATAGGGAAGAAACCTAAAAAAAGATTCCTTCACTTCAACATCATCGCCTTCAATATGAACATATCTGATTACATAACTCATCTGATCAACATGTGATATGTCTGGAGTGCTATCGAAAAGAATTCCGAAATATTTAGCTTTTTTTATTTCGTCCAAAATGTTATTCTTCACCTCTTTCCCCAAAAGACTGATGAACTCGTTTTGAATGTCTTTAGACAAATAAGAATCTACCCGTTTATTTTTTGTACAGGCGATAGCATGTTCTATTTTTAGAATATGCTCTTTTAACATTGGGTCATATTTCGACAATAGATTAACTAATTCCAAGAAATTCCCTCTATTGTCTGATGAAATCCCCTCTCTATGCCCTCTAAGAGGAAGATTTTGGCGTGCCAGAAAAAGAATAACATCTAAAAGGCGACTTAAAATGTCACGCCAGTTCTTCTTTTCTTGGTCTAAGACCATTTGATGTTCATGGTCGATAGTTTTTTGCAGCCTCAATCCATTTTCCAAGATTTTCCATTTTTCAAAACGGGAGAGATGGCTCTCAGAATTCTCGTGTTCAGACACTTTAGGATTTAGTTTCCACCATGAATTAAATCCGTTGACAAAACTCTGCTTTTTTTTTCATGGTGCGTTAACAGTTTGCAGCAAAAACAGTATAAACTGTTTTTTGTTGGAGAGTATACCATCCATTTTCTGAGTACTTTTTCTCCATTTGGTAACGCTTTATAAAACCATTCTGAATTGAAATTTCGGCTCTTTCCTTTTATTTTATCTCCAGATATTTGCACAGTATCTAAAAATGGGCCATCTCTATTTTGATAGGGTTCACTTCCCGTCTTAACAATTTCAACTCTCAAATCATCATACATTGGTGCTGGCCAAGTAGCAACATCGAAACGAGTGGTGTTATGCAGCTTTTCTTCATCGTTTGCAATTTGCTGTGATTCTTCTTCATTGTCGCTATTCCGTCCTTTTTCTTGGTCATATTCTTCTTGATGCTGATCTTCTCCACGTTGTCTTTCTTCTTGTATGTCAGGCTTTCTTTCCAGCGTCCCTCCATCCAACTCATTTTGGCACCGTCTTTCTACATCATTTGTTTCATCAAGAAGGTCACTTTCAACAGCTTGCTGTGGTGTATTTGATTCCAGAGAAGCCGAAGGTGCTACATACTTCAAAATTGATCCAGATAACGATTCACGTGCAAGTTCTTTTGATTTCTTTATTTTTCTTTGCTGAATACCACTAGGTATATTTCGCTTCATATTAAAGTTTTATTCTGTAAAGATCAATAAATCAATACTCGTTAAATTTTTACAGTTCTTTTCTCGCTCAATTTTCATTATATTATATTACAGTAGAAGTTAGACAAGCAGTATAAGTTATAACGTCTCGGCAGCGTAAATTATGTACATTTAAGTTAGATGAATTTGAATTCTTAGTGAAAGTGTAAAATATATAAAATTCGGATCTCGTGCATTACACGACCTTTGAGGTACATTGAAAATGAACTCAACAAAAAAGAAACGCATTACATTTATATATTTCTTAATATTCTTCAAAACACAAACCCAAACTTCACTCTTCCATATTTTAATTTTATTACTTATTTCAAAATTTTGAGTATTTAATACAGTGTAAACTCTACATCGCGACACTGAAGGAACTGCGCATTTTATGGCGTTATTGAGAGTTGTCGTTAAATGGAAAGAAGAATAATCAATATTATTTTACTCTTATAACTTTATAACATTATGTTTTGAAAGTTTGTGAGCAACTAAGAATATGATAACGTACAGATAATGCATAACAACCTACCGAAGACAGTCTAGCAGCTGAGGCAACACGTGCAAGGCAATCACAACAAACAAAAGAACGTATTTCTTAGAATCTTCGGTACGTATGATGCCGACAATCGAGGTAAATACGACTACCAAAAACGCGCACTCGCGACTGATGTGGAATACTTAGGTACCTATACCAAGGAAGGTGTAGATAGGTTTAAGGCGTGTTTCGGCCATTTGATTTTATGTATGAATGAAAACGTTATACTGCTTATTTTACTTGTATCGTGATTATTATACAATTTATATCAACAACAAGTCAAATTCAGATCGGCCAAAACCGATAATTTAACTTTATTAATTTATATGGTAAAATAGGTGTGTATTTCAAATCAAATTTACCTTTTGACCTCGATCTACTATCCGCCATCCGCCAAATACACTCACTCAGTCCTTTATTTAGTTAATTCAGTACTTATTGACTTCTGTGACGCGACGCGACAATTATAAACAATAACACTGACACTGACTGACCAACTGTGATTGTTTTGACTGACACATTGTGCGGGGCGCGGCGCGGGCGGCGACGACGCGGGCAGGGTGAAAGCCCCAAATTACTTGCCCCTTCCGCCCGCGCCGTCCTCGTCGTGCAGATGCGCCGATGGTGCCAGAAATGTAACAGATTTTAAAACTAGCTTTGACCTTTATTTTTTTACTTACCATTTATGTAAAAAGAAAACTTATAGCACTATCGATATTGCAACACGACGGAAACAAAAAGGTGGGCGGAGACAAACCATTCATAGAAAGATTTTCTTAAATGACTAGGCGCCAACTTCCGCGATTGTACACTAAACTGCGCGAGTGAGTTGTCACCCCGATGTCACCCCTTGGTACTTGGCACCCGGGGCGGACCGCCCCCGCCGCCCCCCGCCCCTTTACGCCACCACTGATGTGGATTTCAATGCGAACCAGTCGTTGTGAGATCCGTTAAAAGTGTGTAATTTGCATAAATATTTCGATGTTATTTGTGACGACCCGGTGCGCGCTACTTCTGCTATTACTGAGGCTAGTTAAGAGAAGTCGATCTTCTTTTCGTCTTCGGAAATAGATCTGGTTTTTGCGGACGGCTATGCTTGTCTATGCGATGTGATTACACCGCCGTCGTTACGCGTCGGCCTCTCGTTCGGTTTCGACATCGTGGTGGGGAAGGCGACGGACGTCGTGGCGATTTCTATAGGTGCGGCGGCTTGCTGTGATTCCAGCCAGGACTCGACTTTCTCCTGGTTTACTGGTGCTTCCATTTCAGAGGTCGAACTGCTATCTTTGTCTATTTCTTCTGCTTCTATCCATTGTAGTTGTGCTAGAGCCACTTCTATTTTAAGTTTCGCAACCTCATCTCTTGCTTTGATGAGCCGGCGGGCGTGTTTCGACTTCTTTGAGGTGTGTGACTATCTCTTCGCGGGGGCGACGGGCGGCTGAAGAAATTCGGTAGGTGACTGGACGGACACTCGTCATGTATGATAGTGTAGTCGTGTTCTATACTCGTCGACGACCTTCTTTATTTCTATTTCATCTCTCGTGACGATTTCGGGCGTTTTTTCCGACTTTCAATGTGTTATAGGCGTCTTCGATAGTGAATCGACGTGGTTTCTCTTCTCTATTGAAGCGATGTGGCTTCTTTTTCTACATTCGACCACGCAGCCGACGCGGACCCCCTGCAGTAAATCCGGCTCGAAGGATCAGAAAATGTGAAGGCCTGGGCACACGCGAACGTAACCTTAACAGCCCGGTTAGTTTGTTTGCTGATCGGCCGACCATTTTGCAGGAGTGGCGCTTCGCCAACGTAGATCGTCGAAATGTTACCTCTGAACATTATGTCTCTATAGAAACGCAGAGTTTCACCTCCGATGTCGACACGTATGCAATTTACTATATGCAGCGCTGTAGTAATGGCATTGGTGCGTGGTTTGATGCAGCATACAGCTGCATTTTCATAGTATTTTCTGCAATATCCGGATTCATCCTTCAAAGACGGGTTGACCTTAAACTAATCAAATTGGGACCGCTCGAATATGAAAATCTGTCCTGATCAGAAGCCGTACTGTCTAGATAGCCATGCTATTTTTGGCATTGATTCCGGGTTATATCGAAACGAACGCCGCTATCTGGCGGCCCTAAACGACTATCATCAAATTTCTGCGCCCCTACCATCATAAGGCCGATTTCTATGTCACGTGATCAGCCCTTGAAGGATTATCGAGACTATACTACATACGTGTTTGATGCATTTCGGAAGTAAAACTCAAGCGAACTCATAAATCTTTATTTACAAAATAAGTCTAAATGTACAAAGTATGCTGTTGTATACATTGAACTATAAAATTGCACCAAAAGCTATGTCTCCTATTTATTACTTACGAGTTCTAAATTCGTCTATATAACTATAAGGATTTAAATAAGATAGTGAATATTTTAAGCCGTGTGCATGTCGGGGTGCGCAGGAACGTTTTCGTCGCGAACATATAGATTTTTTGAACTCGACCAGTTCGAAAACACATTAATAGGTATAATAGCGGGAAGTTTTAGAGCTGATCTATAGGTCAACCAAATTTTCTAAATATATGTTCGAAACCTCGTCGTAAAAGAATGCGGAACATCATAAAACGGTCAATAGTTCTTTTCAATAAAAATTACCGACAGTTCGGTAAGCCTTTGTTGTCTCTACGTATTGTACAAAGAAGTTCGCAGGTAAAATACCATCACGTACCTATTTCAATTTTTATATAATACCCGGTAAAATAAAGTTATTTTAAATTTGAATTTGAAAGCTTAATGTTTAATACGAAAGACTAAGCGTCCTTGTGTATTATCGATTGCATGAAACAATAAAACCACAGTAAAAGAGAAAAAATTTATTTATTTATCTATGAAGCAATTAATTGAGCCATTCCGTCAGCTGAGATTGCCCAACAATGTCACGCTTCCGATAGGCCGCTACTTGCCGCCGAAGCATTGCGGGAATTTCGTGACGTCGCCATTTTTGCACTTGGCCGTCGACCCCACTACGAAGTCATAATCGTAACCGCTATCATCTAAAAGTACAAAGATTCAAATTTAATAAAACTGTCGCAGCGTGTATGAGTTTCACGGGGTCTTAAGCTAGGCATACAGATTGATTCCTGTAAGAGTCGATTTCATTCGAAAACAAGGCAGAAAAGACCCGGATGTGTAGTTGAACCCGTGATCTCTAGAGCCACAGTCCGCACCTCGCCGTTCAACCACGGTGTGTAAAGTAAATGAATATCAAACGATACGATGAACAGAAGATAAATTAAATGTAAATTTAGGGTGAAGATATTTGTTTACTAAACTAGGAACTAATTTTTTTATCGAATATAAGACACAGGAAATAATTGACACATCCTTTCACTAGAAATGAACAATATGTTCCCAGACACCGTACTCCCTCGACAATGGATTTTATCTCGACCGCCAAAAAACGGTCTGTCCTTTGAAAGGACAGTCACGTAGCGAATCTAGCCCGGATGACAGTCGGGACGTCGAGCTGAACGCACAGACAGACAGACATACGAGGATTTAAACCGTCACCTAAGCATGTAAGGACTCTAATTAAAACTTTGACAGTAAATATTTGAAGATACATGCAACTGACTCACAAATACTATCAAAATCTATATATAATAAATGCCCAAAAAGGCCTGTCATTCAATCGAGCAATCGAGTATAATTAATTAACGTATTCTAATCAAATTTTGCATAGACCTGGATTATCTTTTGCAGAAAAATAGTACATTTTACAGAAATAAAAATTATGTGTTTTATGTGAAAATGCCACAAAATATTCATATGTGAACCGTAAACAAATCTTAAAAAATAAACATTGCTAAATAATCCTAATTTACAGCAACGAAACAGATAGGTTAGATATAAAAAATATATAACAACTTTACTAATAACAATTATTATATTTTTTATTTCAACAAAAATAATTTTCATTTTGTATCGCTTAAGGATTCAAGATGTAAGTAAAATCAGAGCTATTAAAAATGAGATGCTCAATTGTGAGTTGACAGTCTCTTAAGCAAAAACGAGTTACGTGTCTCACTACTTCATATTATGCTTTCGTCTATTAATCATTGACTGGGATGTATCGCTCACTAAAACTAGTTCAGTCAATAAAGCAATAACTTGCCATTTTGAGCTGAAAGGATAGGACCAACGGGAAAATTTATGAGAGTACTAGATATTTAATATCCCAAAAATCAATTCTCTGAGCCATCAGCAAAGCTCATAAAAATTTCGATAGCTTAAAAAGCACTTTTTGGAAATAAATCTTAAATGTTTCAAAATTTGAAAAAATGTATAAAGAAAAAGTTATTGATAATTTAATTTCTTACAAAAATGATCTCTAAACATTTTTGCATGGGTGCCATTATTTACGTAATGACCGCGCCTAAATGCAAAACTAAATAAAAATGTATTTAATAATTTATAAATATTTCTTTTATATAAATAACGATGCATAGAATTTTATTATTATGTAATTTAAAATTTTAAGACTTTGTACAAGTTTTCATTTCGATTTTTCAATATTTAAAATGACTTTGAAATTTTGAAATTAATTTTTCCTTATTAAGATCAAAATATTTTTTTTTAATTCTATTGAATTCTGCATCAAAAAACCGTTTAGATTATACCCGTAGTTTACTAACTTATCTTGAATGAAAAGAAATGATCATTATTGGGCACCTGGCCCTTGGTACATTACTGACGCCCAGATATTGGACGCAGATTCTCCACTCCACATCTTGACACCTCAGGTGTAGTTAGGCTGGCATTATTCGTTGGCTGCCGGTCAATAGAGCGGTCATCCTACCGACATTGACAGCCATCCTCCACTTGTCCAGCCATTTGGGCAGCACGTCAAGTACTCGCCGAAACTTCCTCGTGGCTAGGTCGGCTCGTCGTGACGATGAGAAGTACGCACTGTCATTAACATATAGCGCCAATATTACGCCGTCCTCACAGTCTTCAAGATGACCTTGTAGCGTCGGTATGTCATCTGTGTATGTTGCATATAAGCTGGGAGATAAGCAGTAGCCTTCCAGGACTCCTGTTCGGATTGGGTGGGGGCCGGATAGTACCTCGTTGACAACAGGGCAGAAACTGCGTTGGTGAAAGAAACTGACGATGACCCTTGTGATCTCTCGTGGCAGTGGAATATCCAATAGTTTATGGAGAAGGCCATTATGCCACATCTTATGAAAGGCCTTCTCCACATCCAACAGCACCGCCACCGTGTACCGTCCGTAGTTCTTCTCGGATGCATCGTAGAGCAATACTCTTATTAGTTGAAGCGTGATTGAGTGGCCACTACAGAATTCATATTATTCCAGTCACGGCGACAGGAAGGGACGTAGTTTACGCATTAGGGCATGCTCAAAAGTTTTCGCCCCGTGTGAAAGGAAGATAATAGGTCGAAGATTCTCCGGTCTGCATAGGTCCTTCCCCGCTTTCGATATCGTTATAACTTTAGCTCTTTTCTAGGTTTCGGAGAAGTGGCCGTGCGAAGTATACCGTTGAACAGCCGGTCCATGTCACCATTTACCTCTAGAAAGATGCCCAGCGCCACCGTCGACATACCATCTTGTCCAGGAGCTTTCTTTTAGGCAGACGTACCACGATCTTGTGTAGTTCGGATAGAAATAGATCCCCTGAAAGAGGGGGAAGTGGAGTGGCCATGAATTGACGCGCTCTTTCCTCTACGTGAGCGTAAAGCTCTAATAGCAATGGAGGTGCCCGCAGGGTTCGCGCTGAATTATTCTTCCGAAAAATCGGCTATCACCTCCGCTCGAGTTTAGGTGTCGTAACAAGGTTCGGCAAGTACTTGACGTGCTACCCCAATGGCTGGACAAGTGGAGAACGGGTGTCAATGTCGGTAGGACGACCGATCTTCTGAGCGGCAACCAATGAATCATACCAACCTAAATACGCCTGCGTCTGATATCTGGGCGTCAGTAATGTACCAGAGGCCAGATGCCCAATAATGATCATTTCTTTTCATTCAAGATAAGTTAGTAAACTACGGGTATAATCTAAACGGTTTTTTGATGCATAATTCAATAGAATAAAAAAAATATATTTTGATCTTAATAAGGAAAAATTAATTTCAAAATTTCAAAGTCATTTTAAATATTGAAAAATCTAAATGAAAACTTGTATAAAGTCTTAAAATTTTTAATTACATAATAATGAAGTTCTATGCATCATTATTTATATAAAAGAAATATTTATAAATTATTAAATACATTTTTATTTAATTTTGCATTTAGACGCGGTTTATGCGCAAATAATGGCACCCATGCAAAAATGTTTAGAGAATTTTTTTTAGGAAATTTAATTATATATAACTTTTATTTTAAACATTTTTTTAAATTTTGAACCATTCAGAATTTATTTCAAAAAGAGTGTTTTTTTCAAGCTTTCAAAATTTTTTTGGGAGCTTTACTAATATCTCAGATACCTGACTTCTTAGGAAATTAAATATCTAGCACCGACACAAATTTTCCGTTGGTCCTATCCTTTCAACTCAAAATGGCAAAGTAATTGCTTTATTGACTGGACTTAACGATACAAGACATTAAATTTCAAAGTGTCGTTAAATTTCTGTTGACATCTAATATAAAACACTTACCAAAAAATATTCCCAGTATATTTAGAACATCTGAAAAGATATTGTAAGACATATATCAAAAGGTATATGGTAGTATTGGATTTTGTTTTAAATATTGTTATATCATTCTAATGTTGTAATGATACAATGTAGATAAGCAAGAACATAATAAAAATGCAAAACTTACAGTCTAGGACGTCGCCGAGAACTGCGAACAAAAACGTGTCAATATTTAGTTAACAATACAGTTTATTAGTAGTTACAAGATTTTTAGCAAGGGAATAATACGCATTTGCGTTGTATATACTTAGTACGTTTCAAATCGCCGGCCTTAAATTAAAAAACCACTGACATACGGACACATTTTTTAATTATATATTTTAAAAACATCAGAAGTGAAAACTTCAGAAAATTAAACTGCGAGAAAATGAGGCGATACAGTATCAGGACTAGATTCATTATAGAGTATATTTATTAAAATATTGGTACCAAATGCAAAACTATTTATATTTTATTATTCACGTTCAATGTTTTCAATTTGAACACATACATTAAGCAGGTGCATAAGCACACATACCTCTTTCTCTCGCATTCTATCTCATGTCATATTTTATCTCATTCTCGCACGCTAGAGCCTATAGACATATATAGTTGTCTCTGTTTACTGTCGCTTTTTCGTTTCATCGAGTTTCAAATCGCAACAGTGCTAAAGAAGTTTTCATTTCAAAAATCGAGCGCTTCTTCACTACGCCGATGCCGTGCGCAGGCGGTCGGCTTGTACAAACTTTACCTGTATTGAGCCATAAGTAATATTATAACCTATTAGTAACTAAGTCTTAGATCTGTGGATAATTAATTACACGGCTAAACTACTCAAATGATGTGTATAAAAATTGTATAAGAGGGTAGCTTGAGGAGGGCATTTCGAAATGAACTCAGAAAGCGTTCATTGAAACATTTATTTTAAGAGCGTTTAGGGTTGATGATAGCATCACTTGATGATTTGTTTATAGGTCGCGTAGTTAGACGCGACTGCGACAGAATCTATTTAATAGTCCTTCAACAGTTTAACTATTGACATCTATAGAAATAGTATCGGAACGTATGTGTAAATATTGAGATTGCAAACGGGATGGAAACAGAGAGTAGGATTAGGGTCAAATAAAAACGGAACCGAAAGACCCTATTCTAAACATAAAATGAAGGAATTTATAATATGACAATGCAATCAAAACCGAGTTTGTATGTTTTACATGTGTCAGTGAAGGAGTGTGTTTAGTAACATATTCCTTCCGCTTGAATGCTTAGCCGCAAAATTATAAATATGTCTACTTGTCTAGGCTGTGTTATGGAAATAAATATATACATTTTTTGTTGAGAAGAAATTTTGTGAAGTTACAGTATTGACCCAAAATAAATATTATTTCATGGTTCCTTCTAACACTAACAGAACCGTGACCAGAAATGTATCTGGCATAGAAAATGAAAAAGAAACAAGAAAACAATGATTTTTTTTTTGCATTACCGCTTTCTGAAATTAGTGCATCAAGATATTCAAAATACGCACAAGGAACTAAAGATTGAGCTTTTCATTGCCGGCGCCAACACTGTATCACTAAGCACTTGCTCAAATCTATCAGCTTCTTTTCAGTATTACTCATCATGGGGTCACTAAATCCTTCGGCAAGGATATAATAATAAGTAGCTGTTTTTTTTAATTTTCATGCTAAACAATCCGAATAAATAAGGAAATAACTGACATTGTTCTGTGTTGAACGAGTTGCGAAATAACCTGTGTGGGACTCGAATGGCCTAACTTGTGGTGAATCTTTGCCTAAGGAAATAATTCGAATCTATATATAGTACAAATATTGAATAATAAGTACGTAGCTTTGGAAATGAAAACACTGGTGACCTTCACGGTCTTTCTGTTACAGTCATAAACTCCATCATTAATTTTGACCATATATGCGCCATGTTTGACGTTTATTTCTGAGTCATCTAGACGATAACCTATTTCTCTAACTGACGACAGAAAGTAATGTCATTCTGTTACTTAAAAACGACAGTAAACGACCTCCAATCTGAGACCTACCGGCGTGAAGTAATTTTTTTGTAAAATTCATCATAAATCGATTGATAATACATTCTCATGCTAACAACTTGGCACTTGACCTTCTGAAGTCGTATTTGATTTCAGAGAGTTGATGTCGATGGTAAGAGATTGTCTGGATCTGAGATCATAACTTTCGTTCTGTCTTTAGTTCATTTAGTACACGTACTATAAATAAAAATAAACTGTGTGCACATGTCGCACGATCACTTGAAGTGACGAATTCATTTATGTGACTCTATACTTACTGTCATATAAATTCAGAATTATTATTAAACAATTATTTGTAATAAAAAGATTACAGAGTACAAAATTTCTGATTGTTTAGAGAACAAATGTCCATGGACGACCACTTCGGTTTCTCATGACGTTGTCAGTTTATATAATAGTTCTATATTTGATTTTGATTACATTTATTTAAATTTGAAAAGCTACCGTAAGTTTCTTGTTGGTTTTTCTTGAAGGAAAGCCTTCTCAAAGAGAAATAAATTGATATATTTCAGCTGTCACATATATAACTTATACTTAAACCAAAATACTTTTGAATTTGAAGCGATAAACTTGAGTTTGAAATCAAGATTGATGCAGGATTGACAGTGGTACTGCGATATGGTTTCGATTTGAAGACGCGTCGGTAGGAAATACATAAAAAATTATTATTACGAAAGCGAATTAAACTTTCGTAAATTTTAGTTTAAGCTTTTTCTCAAATAAAGTCGATTAAATAATATGTGTTTTGTACGAAACGTAATGCGAAGAAGCATTTGACAATGTTTTATGATCGAAAAATTTTTAGCCTTTGTCTGCTATTCATTTCCTATTTCTATTTCCATCGCTATACTCTGAAAGTGAAAACATTTGCCCCGATTGTACAGATGATTTAATTGAGATTAATTCTGTCAGCTTAAAAAAATATTTAATGTAATGGAAACGAAAAAAACATCAAAACTATTTAGAAAAATTTCCCGTCAATGAATTATGAAGCTTATAAAATGTGATCATTTGTGAAAAAATCCATTGAATTAGCCTTCTTTTTATTAGCTTCATAATTACAGCAAATAGGTTCCTTTTATGGCTGTCTAATAGGGTTTTCTTAAATTACAATTAATACAAAATATAATTCTATGGATGTCAAACAGGGATGTATAGCTTTACCGTGGCTATTGAACTTATTCATGGATAGCTGTCTGTATGATTTGGAAAATTATGAGTGTGAATTAAGGATGGATGAACTGTCTGTCAAACGCCTCCTATACGCCGACGGCCAAGTAATCCTTGCGCTGTCGGCGTGCGGACTCCAGGAGATGTAAAATGAAATTAATTATTTTGTTAAGAGAAGGGTACGAAAGTAAATGTCGACAAGACTAAGGTGATGGTGTTTGAAAGGGGCAAAAGCACGACTGAATGCGATATACTTATAGAAGATGAGAAAATCGAACAAGTGAAAGAGTTTGTGTGCTTGGGTGATTTGTTTGCAAATGATGGCGAACGTGATTGAGATTTAGAAAGGAAAGTGAATGCGGGAAACAAATTGAATGGGGCCTTGCGTGTTATTATAATTAGTAAAAGCGCCTCACGATAAGCGCTCTTAGCTATTCATAATGGGGTCCTAATCCCTATGGTTATGTATACTAGTGAAAACTGGGTATGGTTAAAGTAGTATCAATACAGTGCAGATGCAATTGCTTCGTAGTATATGCTGAGTGTCTCGGAAAGATAGATGTAAAAACATTAATGTTAGATAGCGGTGTGGCTTAAAGGAAAATGTAGTGACTAGAGCAGAAAAAGTTATATTGCGGAAATTTGGGCACGGAAAGAATGTAAGAAAGTAGACTGACAAAACAAATCTATAGAGCGAATGTGTGTGATAGAAAGTCGGCAGGGTCATAGACACAATCCTGTGCAGATCATATTGGTGGTATACCAAAAAGTGCCAAATTTTAAGCCCCCGAAACCAACTAGCCTGCATAAAAAGATTGATGGACGTCAGTGAGGCAAGAGAAATATTGAAAAATCATACTATTTGGAAATCTTTAGTCTCTGCTTACCCTTAGGGGAATATCGCATGAATTTACATTATTGTTATTTATATAATATTATTTACATAATAGTTATAAAAATAATTCATTTCTAGTATAAAATAATAGGAATACTTACGGCCGCTTTTAGAATCATCCTTGTAGTTCTGACTCAAGCCGGAGAAGATGGTAAGGACTGAAAAAAAATACATATTTTATATGTAATCTGCGTGTGTGGAGATCGAAACAACCTATTTCCGAGCACCAACAGAAAAGGTTCTAAACTTATTTTTTTACTGAATTTTCAAAGTGCCAACGAGTATGGCACCACCACGAAGTAGACCGTCATCCATGAACAGCTACTAGTCCAGTGATACACTAGGACGTTCCTGATCTTTAGATTTCTTCATCAAACATATAAACGAGTCACACTGCTGGTCTATATATTGTGTATACATGGACTTCTATGTACATATGTAGGTGTTTTGTTTTTGTCTATGAAGCTATTAAATATATAAAAATATTTATTAAATTTTACTAAAAAAACTAATTTCACTATTCGTAAACATTCGGACTTCGGTTAAGAATGTAGCGCTTTCCTTTTTCTATAATTAAAAACCTTACAAGCCATGCTTACTGTAGGAGAGGAGGCTCGATAGATCCAGAACATCGACGTAGTAGTCATCCTTCCGGCAGTCTATGAAAAGTTGTTTTATTTAATATTACAATCATTGATCACGTAACATTCTATATTATCTATAATATTATTTTATTTTTATATAGTATAGTACGCCTTATATCAAAGGTTTCTAACGGAGGTGGTACCGCCCCCTAGCAGGCACTGGAGCTTTTCGTGAGGACGGTAGCGGGTCCAAAGGCAAATGACAGTCAAAAGGGTGGTCGCGGTATACCTACCTAATTATAAATTTAATATCATAAAATAATTTCAAAATACATGTATTTTGATGAAAAAAACATTCTCCCTAGCCGTCTAAGATGTTTATCGTATTATTTTAGGGTAAATAAACATTAAAACGTTTAAATAAACAATAATAAACTTACTAATTCATTCGGTTCAGGATTGTCGGTGACAAGTTTATGCATGTTGGTAAACAAAAACATGGTTTACGCAATCAAGCATGTCTCGACAAGTATACGGGAACTGTAACAACCTGTTTGCAGGATAAGAACAGGGCACCTGAAGCATACTAAGGCATACAAGTTGTTGCGCTCAAAATCAAATCTCTAAAAAGGCAGAGATAGTTCTCTAATGTCTTATTGTCTTTGTGTGCTTTAACAGTGGTCCTCACTCGGGCGTCATTGATAAAGAAGTCATTATAGCCATTATTTTATAACTTTCTATAAATCGGTTGAAAAGTTAATGTATTGAAATTGTGAATTCAAAAATATCTAAAACTAAGAAGAAATGTCGGCAGGACAATATTGAGTATTTCAAATATGCATTTATGCAATCTTCAACAAACGATTACCTATGTGTTTAATTTGCCAAAAACTATTTTCAAATGAAGCCATGAGGCCTTCTAGGCTCCAAGAGCATTTGTATAAAATATGCTGATAAAAATGACAAAGATTTAACTTATTTTCAATGACTTGAAAATAAACATTTAAAACAAGCCAACTATATCATATCAAGAAAATAACGGACTACGAGTATCATATAATATTTCGTTATTAATCGCAATAGCGGAAAACCACACACAATTGGTGAGGAATTAATTATGCCGACAGTCAGAGATAATCGAAACTGTTTTTCATCATAAGACGCCATCACATATCATCAAAAAAATTTCTTTGAATAATAATACAGTACAAAGAATTGATGAAATGGCTAAATACGTTAAACTATCATTATATGATTACTTAAAAACTATTCTATTCAACTCGATGAATCAAGTTTGTCAAATAACAAAGCACTACTCTTGGCTTACGTCCGATTCATAAAAAAAAGAAAAAAATGTCAGTAGTTATTATTTGCAAAGGATTTGGAAACTGGTACAAAGAGAGAACTCGTATTTAATACCATACATGTTTTTTTTCAAGAGAAAGAAATTTCTATACAAAATATTTTGTCATTTGCGTATTTTGTCATTACGCGTTTAAAACAAGCCGTACCAAATGTACTCGCTACACATTTTATTATTCATTGTCAGCACTCGGTTGCAAAAATTTTATGAACGCCTGCATTGTCGCTCCGTTGCATTAATAGATCAGTTAGATAAGATAAGGAGAAATTCATTAAATGACGGAAACTTTGTAATGAAAATGGTGAAGACTATAATCGCTTGCTGCTGCATAAAGTGCAATGGCTCTCGAAAGGCATTTGTATGACCCGCTTTTCAATCTATTTGACTTCCTTGACGAGTCTTCCTTGAAAACAAAGAAGATGAACTGCGCGAAATTTGATTGCGTCCAAAAATGACATCGCTTGTTTGACAGACTTTTTAAAATATTTAATTACGTAAATTTACAATTGCAAGGAGATGGTTTGAATTTGATAAAAAAAACGTCATAGCTGCTTTTGTGGGAAAACTTCTTCTATTTAAACGAAATCTATGAAGGGAATACAACCACTTTCCGACATTATCAGATTTATCGGAAAACAGGAAGATTTACTAACTTACTACCAACACCTGGACGCTCTTCATGCTGATTTTACAGAGCGATTCCTGGATATTTTAAATATGAATTTACCAAGCTGGATTTTAGATTCTTCCGCAAAGGCAGATACAGCAGAATCATTAAATTTAGAAGAAATACTCGTGGAACTCACAATTAATGAAAAATTAAAAGTAAAATTGAAATGGATACCAAGAGCTCTTGCTCTAAAATAAACGTCATTTCTTCACCCTGGATTGTGAAAAATGGTACCGACAATTTTAATTACTTTTCCTTCATCATATTTGGCCGAGCGTGGGTTTAGTGCAGTAGCGAATTTACTGTCTGAGAAAATAAATAGACTGCAGATTACTGAGCGTGATGATTTGCTACTGATGCTAACTAAATTGAAACTCAACATTAACAAATTGTTAAAACTCCACCAACCCCAATCACCTCATTGATGTTTATGTTTCTTATTAAATATTGTTTTTTTTTTATAATAATTTTACTAATTTTTATTAATCGTCTTGTCTTTGCCTTTGTGCAGTGCCTCAATGCAGGGTGCTCCAGCTTTGTCTATTGTCTTGCATTTGGTTAAGCTATAATTTTGTTCATAACATTTGTATGGTCTTTGTCTGAATTAAATGTTTTATTATAACATGTTTTAGTATTTTTAAGTAATTAATAGTTATGATCCTCAGCCACTAGCACGAGTAGCACGATTACATTGAGAGAGAAAAGCGTATAAAATTAGTTTATTTAACTATTATCTTTTGGTGTGGGAATTTTGTTTTCTTGCTGGGGGTAGTTCATAAAAATTGGGAACCATTACCTTATATTATACACAGTTGGATTTTATCATGCATCTTTTCGCACATATTCACAACCTTCTTCTTTTCTAGAACAATTTTGCCAAAATAACGACAACAAACATATGGCATTGACAATATACTTACAAATAATATAAAAATACAAACACAACCCTAATAAATGCTTGGCTAATGCAAGCGGGGATGCGATCGAGTTGCCAGCCAAACGGCGCACTGTGCGCAACAACGCAATCTGTTAACCGTTTAATACAAACAGGTGTCCCTTAGAGAGCGACTGTACCTAATAAGATCGCGTGACATGGCAACCGCCATTTTTATTCGTTCTTTTATTTATGGATGTCAGACCAAACGATCGCAAATCATTTAACGTTAGTAGCAGCAGGACCAAAGCGGCAGACATTGTTCTCATAAATTTATAATACCGCTATCTGCCTTTAAAACATTATTGGTCTCGATTAATAAATGAGGATACATTTTTCTAATGTCGGATCTTAGATTAAAAAGGTACCGGATTCCGTCCGGATCACGAACGAATCGACTTACGAGTATTTGACGCGGGTCAAATCAAATCGCTCGCAGCGTGCGTCGGCGCATCGAGCCCTCGCTATTTGTCGTCATCATCGCGTCGATAATTACTTTTGTTCGCGACCTACAAGCCGCGCTCAGCGCGACCGGGGTCAAACTCCGCGCGCCTCGATTTCAAACGAAATTTTCGTGGGTGCGAAAGTTACCTCGATAGCGAAGTAACTAAAATCAGTAACGACAGCAACACCAGAAATTCATACTCACCGTTGCCGACTTTGATTATATTTCCGCAGCAATCCAGCATGACGTTGACGAGTGCTGCAGATATGAAACAATAATGATAATCAACTGTAACGCATCAACATCGTCGGACGGACACAGCACCTGCACAGGTGTCGAACTAAACAATGGAGGCTTATGGTGTGGGTATCAGACAATTGATAGAATATCTATGTACTTTTTTGTTAATACAGACGCATAATTCAGTTAAACGCCCAGACTCAAAGCAAATATTCATTTTAAATCGAATATATGTGTTCCTTGTGAGGATATAGAACCCGTGACCTCGGCATCGGGTCACTATCAACTGCACCAATCAAGCAGCTAGTGTATTTATTTTATTTAAAACATTAATAATTATATCAAAGAAAAATAAACGACAGAAACACCATTCCTTTAAAAACCGACCCGATGCCTTGTTTTGACGGATCTATATATCTGGACTAATACGTAACAAAATAACAATCAAATCAAATTGTTCTTAAGAGTAGAATGAAAAGAAAAAATTTAAAACTACTTGAATGGTTATTCTGAAAAGATCCCTGGAAAGGAAATCGCACATTATAAAAGCGATAATCCCTACAAGAATCCAAATCAGTTCACGTCATAGAATGAGGTAATTTTAGAAGTTTTCTCATTTTGATATCTAAATCTTCAACAATTAATTACATATTAAATTATAATTCAATAAATTTGCATTATATTATTACCTCATACTAAAAACACTATAAAAATTACATAGAAGTTGAAAGAAAGCAATCACGTGATTTCTTTTGATTTCATAAATAATTTTGATTTTGCAAAAACACCAAGATAATTGAGTGGGCCTGCTACCAGTAGTGTATTTTATACTTTTCGAATTCCATTGAATCACACAATCTGGCCGCGCAAAACCCAATTACTGTACGCACAGACAGACAGGCAGACTAAACTAGCCCTTAATTCTATGCCCTTATACAAAACAGAGGCCAGTCCGGAAAGGTAAAATCGGACTCTTTTTGATTTACAACAAAAAGTCACTGTACTTACATCAGCCTAATCCGGTCGATGTATCTACCCAACGTAACGCATTAATATATCTAACCATTGGTCTACTCGTCGTAGTCCGCAGAGGAAAATACGTCGGTACTTGCCTGTGTTCGTATTAAACAAAGGAAAACACGAACCACTGGCTTTGCTTAAAAAGTTATTGAAGGTCATCCTTACCATCATTGGGGCGATCGTCTGTAAAAGAAATAAGAAACAAGGTGATAATTCCACAGAAATGCAAAATAATAAATTTATGTTGGTCGCGTTGAAACTTTGGGTTGTGATAAATGAAGAATGCAAAGAACGTGTCGTCGATGACACGACCACAACCCTTAAGGGCTGTCCGGTTGCTGCACTGCCGGACGGGCGAATGAGCGACGCGTATGATCGACACTAAGATTTTCAAGGCTCTACTTGAGTTATATTTAACCGCCTACGATTTTCCTGAACGATATAAACCAAACTGCTCCTGCCTGTTTTGTTTATTGCTTTCAATTCGAGATACGAAGGTATTGTTAATTTTGGAGACTTGAGAATCATTCTAAGTCTAAGCGAACTCATTAGATGGAATCTCCTTTAACATATTCTAAACTAAGTCCATTTAGCGATGGACTTAGTTTGAGAATATACTAAAACGAATATCATCACACTCCGTCCAGTGTCTGTGAGCACTAACGAAGTTATCTCTGCTCAGCGAACAAACATAAATAATTTTGATTATTTCTTTTTAAAAATTAATGAAACTTAAACAGTGATGAGGTAACGATAAGTTTCAAAAGATTAATAAAAGAAAAATACAAAGAAGTATTTCAAAAATTAAAACAATCATTAACTTCATTTTTCAATCTTTTGACTTCTCTACTTTTTTTGCATTTTCATTGGTCACACGTCTGCCTCCCCTCGCGGAAGGTCGTGCGGAGAGATGAAGCTGTTTTAAACGGAGCATATTACCACTTCACGCATCATGACGTCACTGCACTTCGATGCATTAGGTGCAGGGCCCGTTAAGGGTGCAGAGTTCGTGATCGGAAATCACCCAAATGAATCTAATCAACAAATATACGTCCACTGAGCCCGTGGCCTCTACTCAGCTCCGTCATCAGATCGGTCCAAAATAGTCAAAATAATGCGTTAATTTCGGAATCGTTAAACCGATTTTCGATTGGATAGAATATTCGCGATAAAGATGAGGTTTTTCAGAGAATTCAATCAACAGAGTGCAGCGGTTAGGGTTAACAAACTATGGTACGTCGTAAGAACACTCACCTTTCAATGTGCCCCAGATTTTGTTGCCCTTGTCGCAGCCTCTGGCTATGACCTTCTTCGCATCTTCGTAGCTGGCGTTACCTGGCAACCCGCCCTTTGGGTCTAAGCCAGAGGAGCATATCTTCGACTTGCCATCTTAAATGAAATACATTACTATATGCAATGATGCTTCCCGAGTTTATGTATAGGGCTGCAGTGGGTAGATGTCCTGAATATTATATTATTCGCGCCATTATTCCTTTTCTTTTTGTTCCACCCGCTTTTCATTCCTTATACACGCTTATCGTAACGTCGCCATAACGGACGCTTTCGTGTTCGACATCATAGCTTTATAAATTGTAAGGTACCACAAGTGTTAATTCTGTATAAAGAAAAGAAGTGCGCGAGGAAACTGGGGCCAGCAGGACTTTAGCGGTTGTACCGCTAAAAATCAGGTATCGTGACTTTCTATATTTCTGCTACACTCTTACAATCGCATACGGTCCACTTCGCTCCCAACGGACTCCGTACAGGTTCGATCAAGAAACTGTGGGGCCCATACATATATAATAGTATAGTTATTAATATATTATTACATTACTAATAATGTTAGATTCTACCAAACGGAATTACATAAAACGTGCCAGGAATTTTAAATGGACTCCCAAGCTACCAATTTCCAAAAGCCTATTAAATTCAGTTCATATGTTTTGCTTATAACAAATAGAGAGTTGTTGATTCCAAAAAACCATTGGGTTGGGATCAGTCTTCTCCAAACAGTTGATCTAAATTAAATTTTCAAAATCACCTTTAATTTCCAAACTCAGCCCCGTTGTAGTTTTATGAAAGTACTAGCATTTTCCTGCAGTTTCTCACTATAGATAGAGAATTTGGATAGAAATTAAGATATTTATAAAAAACCTCGCTATATCGACTATTCACTATTTCGACTCTACTTCCGAATTAAATACTTATCTCATCCTGTCTCGTTCTCGCTCTCGCTTTCCCTTTCCTTCGTCCCTTCCATTCATATATACCTTCCTCTTTTCCTCTCGCCCTCCTCTCAGTCCTTCTGTCTCGATCCTGTCTCCCTTTTCCGATTCCCTAACTAACATAACATTAAAAAACATTGCCATCAATGTATTATAAAAATATTGTGGCTCTTATTTTTTTTCATATAATAATTGCATCCAATACTATTAGCACAGCTTTATAAGCTTTGAATCTAATTATATAACTAGATAAAATTAATTTTCGTCGGTGGTGCCCAGCCGACGGCCCGATTAAGAGCGTAGCTATTGAAACAGAAGTGCCGATTCTGATTAGATCCTGACCAAAGTCGAATCTGCGGATGAGGTTTTAAGATACGCCAAACTTAAACCATTCACATCTTGCCTCGGGGACCACGTTCCCAAACTCTGGCATCGGCTCGGTGACGTCGGTCGTCATCGGCCAGCGGAGGCCGAGCCCGCTCCGAGCTGGTGGCTCGACTGAAGTCTGCCCAGACTACTACATATTTTGAAATGAACCAGTTTGGTGGTTTTAAATTGATCCATATAAGGACGTGTTGGAAAGTGATTTTGTTTTGATAATTGATAACCTACCGATTCGACCGACTGGGATGAAGTTTTCGCGTAATCCAATTTCATTTGAACGATTTCGAGTAAAGCAGAATCGATTTCGATCCGATAATTTCCAATAAAACTGATAAATTCGTATTATACAATGAAAGCAATATAATAAACGCACTCACACGCGCAAACACTCAAATAAACAAAACAGATGTAACACCTTAAAACTTAAAGCATGATCATTTGATGCAAATTTTCATTACCAAAATCGCGTTGTAATCAATATATTTTTCCTTGCAATTGCAGCCTCTCTTCACCAAAAATTAATACCATCTTCTAGAACTCACTTGATCCGCCTCCAAACAAATCTCCTGTCAGCCCTGTAAAAGAGGAAAAAAAAATAATTGATAATGCAACTATAACCTGATATTTTATTCTTGTATGCACTTTACGTCGTTACTCTCTCCGCACCACATTTTTATCAAAATAAATTGATAGAAATAATTTGTGCACAAAACCCCCAATTTCTTGGTTCACGTAGCTGGGGCAGAGGGGGGTAGGCTAACAAAAAAGTTGCAAATCCACATAATCGCTTGGCCTTCGTAAATGTTTTTTGTACGGATGGCATTTACGAGAGCTATTTAATCTCTTTTTATTATTTTAATTTAATAAAAAGCTGTTTATAAATCGGCATCTTGGCGAAACATCAGCTGTCGGAAACTGTGGGGTGAATTAATTTTATTTGAATTCCGATACTTATTTTTCAATCTTTGCGGACATTCTACTAAGCATTGAAAAAATTTTATCAAATCGAAAAGAATGGCCCCAGTTCGAGTATTTACGGCACTACACTATTACAACTGGTGGGTGCCGTTGGCTTCGCGTCTGAAATCGTTTCTGTCGAAATCGGAAGGTAGCGACTTCAAGTCCTGACCGCGAACTGATCGACCGAGAGGCCTGTAATTCGAGCCAAATTGAAAACCATTCGATCAGCAGCATTCGTCGCCTCGTACGCCGTGACCGTCAGCGTCAAATTTTGCGTGCCAGATTCTGTCAAAGAACTTCGCTATAAAGTGTCTGGTTCAATCTAGTGCGTGTGATGTGCATGTGGCGTGTATTAATTTTATTGCAATGCATAGAATTGAACTCACTTGTGTATTACTTGTAATATTTCTAAGCGATACTTCGCTTATAAATATTTACTTTAGGTATCACTATAGTGATATCTAAAGTAACAACTATTTTTGCCACGAATTTTCATCAAAAATACTACTGTAGTATTCTACATATCGTCTTGTTAAGTACCTGTCTATCAGTCGCTCTACCTGTTTTACGTTTCTCAAGTACATGTACTGCAGGGAAGGGCCCTGGTGACCTATAATACATACTCGCGCACCGACCTCTATAGGCATGAAGTTTCTTGACAGCGCTGTGACGGAATACGTGCGGCGCGCCTCCCGACGTCTCGATCGGACGGCGATCGAGAGCGCCAGGTCAATAATTATGCAATAATGCATGCGCTATATTTGTTACATAACAATTACATTTACTATGATATAATAAACGGCACTGAACTATAATAATTCTGGTATATAATATCAAAATCTCATATTCACCTTCTGATCCGAGGAGACAGAACACGATGTGCGCGACCCATTCAGAACTGAACAAAAAATACAATTTATTATTAGCGATAAATACATTAATTTTGGGCCGCTATCGAATTGTATTCAACTTTAGTTCAGTGTGTGCTGATAGAGGAAGTGAATAAAATATTTATGTTAGTTTGCATAATACATAATCACGTAAAGAAGTTAACCCGATGTCGAAACACTTAGAAAGTTCGAACGATTAGTTCTGATTAGTCCGTTAACTTCCAACTGGAGGTACAGACAGAACGACAAAGATATTCGATAGTATTATCGATCTATGCATACTAATGCAAAGCGTTTGGTGTTTTATGTTCTTGTAAATGTCCTTAGAAACTGTTAAAGACGTTTTACTCTAAAATTCGTAATCTACTAACAAATCAGTGTTAATAAATTTTTGAATTAGGCCCAAATTAAGGCTGAAATTTCACTCGCATTTGATAATCAATCCAAGAACATGAAAACGATATACATTAAACTCAATATACGTGAGATAATGTGTATGCAACACGATATATATGACACAAAATATACTTAAGACAATACATATGAGACACAGTACATACAAAATACTATATATATGAGCCACTACATGGTCATCCGCAAACGGTCAGAGGCGGTGGAGTCGTCCACTGAAAAAATATTTCTAACCAAGTTCGAATTTGGCTTGGTTAAATATATCTTGTTGCAATACCTAACTGAATAATTCGTTGTATTAACAAATAATATGTGTGATTTAACCAATCGAATCAATCGTACCAACATTCAGGTTGATTAAGACAACCAAAATATTGATTCGCTCAAAATCAACAATGCAAATTCATTATGCTATTCAAACTTATGGTTGGAATGACCGTAATTTTTTTTTTCAGTGTACGGCGGTCTACGTTTTGCATAATATTATAAATTGGTACTTCAAAAACATATTGCTCATGTTTTGTTGGATCCATCACCATTTTATTGAATTGTGTTAATTTATTTGAATTATTCCGATTAAGCTAACGCTGCACTCACTATCCGAAAGCGCTGCGCCCACTGTAACAAAAACAGAAGATCTTTATTACCAGAACCTAACCTCACCTACATAAAAAGAATCAATATTTTGAAATTGTAAGAAAAAAAAATCGAATAAAACTTTTTGAAAACGCATACAATGATGTTATTAAGTCTACAAATTTATCTTGAAAGGAGATCATCGAGATACTCGTCTATCTGTATGTGTTGCCACAACATTAAAAAGAACTATAGGTATAATTCAGTAGGTTGTCTGTTGTGTAATTTATAATTCTCACTTCTACTTCACGCGTCTTTAGCGAGTTGAGAAATTAATGGAGCTGTCAGTAATGCAAATGCAGTTTCTATTCAAATTATAGGTGTGAACCTGAGAGTGTACCAATAACAGAACGGGCATTGAAAATGTTATTGTACATGCAAACTGAAGATCTTAAGCGACAAATCAATTTTACATACTACTATTTATTACTGCTTGCTCGTTTTCGTCATCAGTGATGAAGTTGATTTTCAATATGATGTTTCAATCTTTGATTTTCATAAAATATTAAGGGAAATATGACAGCGCACTTTCTAATAAATAATGCATAAAAATGTTTGTATATTAAAATTGTATACAAGTACCAGAAAAGGGATAATCTATTTGTTTTGAATGGTTTGAATGATCCAATACTTACGTCCTGGCACGAGTTCATCGAGCAGAGGCTGCAGGACCTTACCCACTGTGGATAAAAAAATTAAGCTATCATCACAAATACTAAATCATCTGTGGCGGTCGTCATCCCTTCATCTCTCAGCCTTCATCTCGTTCAAATCTCTCTAGTGACGTACTTACATAAACAAATGATTTTTCCAACATCGTCGACAGTTTTCGGTATGACTGTGAAAAATAATAAAATAACATGTTGAAAAAAAAAACAAGATAACATTGCGATGTCATTGATATTGCTTGCTTTTTTAGGGTTCCGTACCCAACAGGTGTCAACGGGACCCAATTACTGAGACTCCACTGTCTGTCCGTCCGTCTGTCACAGGGCCCCTATCTCTTGAACTGTATTAATCAAATACTTGAAATTTTCAGCGATTATATATTACTTTGGCCGCTATAACAACAAATACTAAAAATAAAATAAAGTTGAAAGTTAAAGGAGTCGTCATACAAAAAAACGTGTTTTTAGCGTTTTTCTTGATCTTTATAATGACATTAACAAAATACTTGAAGTTTGCATCAATTATGTATTACTGTGACGGTTATGTCAAAAATACTAAAAATAAGATAAAGTTATAAATTAAAAGGTCATCATACAAGAAAGTATTTTGTTCAGCATTTTAACTCGATCTTTGTATGGTATTCACTCAATCACTTCGGCGATAATATATCAAAATCGGTCTTCATGCAAACCAATCACTCGCCGATATGAGCCAATGCGCAACACATCCTTGGAACGTGTACATCATCGTCGCAGCGGTAATTTTATCAACTTACTTTTAAAGAGACCACCAAATAGGCTATCCAGGTTCCGATGAGGCCTGTTGAAAAGAACGAGTTTTAGTAGTCGGCAGTTAGGATCGCGTAAAAGAACCCCGTTAACTCACTATACACATTTACTACATCAAATTTAATTCATTCCTCTTGCGTTTTAGGGATACTCAAAAATTCTACGCCACAAAGAAATAATATATGTCGATTCATCGACGTTTATAATAACTAAAAATTGCTATAAAAATATATTTAATGGTCTGACGAACCCTACTCGTTTAAAAATGTGTACAGAATAGGTCTTTGGGTTAATATAAATTTTCTTATGAAATGTACAAAATAAAGCTTTATAAAAATAAAACTATTTATACCATAAATGTGAAAGTTTGTATGTTTGGATGTTTATTATTCAATCACACTTTAATCGCTGAATAGAATTATCTAAAACTGTACAGTAACATCATTTATACATTAGAATAATATAGGCTATAATTTATAACGACACTAATTTTTTCTCGCGTCTTGCTGCGTGGTCGTAAAACGGATTCTTTACTTATGCCGATGGTTGTCGATAAGAATGTTCAAGAGGGATTCAAGCTCAATGTTATTCACATATATATATGTATATTATTCATATATAATATTTAATTCATCTGGAGCTCCACTTTTGCACTGATGTATGGGTTTGTGATCCTATTTATAGTTGTTAACAAGCCTAGATTGATACCGATTTATCGATTGCGTCGCATGAAAGTGCAGGGGCGGAGTATCTTGTGCCAGTATATAATGCACCATTTGTCGCTTTAAATATTTTTCTGCTCCACGTAAATACGCTCTCTCCATTGATTTAGCCCTTTTATATTAAGATTTAGTATAGTTTTAATTCGATATTAATAAATAGCTCTTATTGTATTTTTTCTTTGGAGACTATATTTTTTGTATGTAAATATACTTCGTCGATACATTAATACAGTTTTGTAATTAACGTTTATTTATTGTTACTCACCTTTTTGTCTCCGTGATAATTATCTATAAAAAGCAAATTTATTATTTGCTAATTATACTTTTGTTGAATTGATTTTAATCATCAATGTAATAATATAACAAAATTTTAATTTTTACCAATAGCTCCACAAGACCCTTGACCGACTTCAAAATCTGAAAATAATTTACAAACTGTTAAGATATTTTTTAATGAATAAAACGAACATCAAAACCGATCTAACTGGGTAAAAATAAAGGGGATGTTCGATTTAGACGCGGTTGAGCGTATCATAAACCGCTAAAACATGACCAAGGCTTTGGGTGATGTACGTGTCTTTACAACCACCATATTTACTTATCGAGCTATTCAGAGTTAAGTAAAATAGAATGTATCGATTATATAAAATAAAATCGTTATTTTAATTATTTATCTTTAATTTTAAATATAAAATTGAAAGATAAATCGTCTTAAACCATGCGCCCGAGCGTTGGTCGTCCCCTTCACCACCCTCTCCTTCAATCGGCTCGTTACTCCTCCAAAACCCTTCCTCCTTCCATGAAATCCTGTTCCTACCCATGAGGCGAACAACGCGATAGTGACTCTTTGAGGTTGCGGAGTGCCTGCATGGGCGACGGTTACCACTGTCACTTTGATGTCGCGTTTTGTTTGTCTATGCTATAAAAAAGTGTCAAAGAGCACGTTGGATTTCTAGAACACTTCTAACCTCGTTAACGATTTCTCAGCACAAATAATAATTCTAATTGATAAAACTGGGTTTAATTTCTGAATAACTAGAAACAATTATTCTCGACTATTTAAAAGAACTATTACTACGTAGAAAACGCAGACTTTTGAAGGATAGTGGGCATAACTTACGCTTACATTTTTTAACTTGTTGAAATCTTAGTTCACAAACAATATATTTGAAACACTTTGAAAATTTAATATCTTCAAATCCACTATTTGATCAGTCAAAGAATAGAAAAGACAGGTTTGTTTTTGTTGGGCCTAATATACAAAAAAATACCCACTACCTAAACATGTTACTCGTTTTTTAGAATATTGATGCAAATTTAAGAGTTGTCCAGTTTGCAGGCGTAACTTACAAACTACGGTTATCTCTCTCTGGCCAGAACTTTCCGAATAACATCATAATCTACCATTCTTTTCATTTAAAATCACGATATTATATTTTAAATATGAACTTCCTCTAATAAACTTCCAAGACCGAGAAGTCCACCTAGAAAAAAAATAATCATCATTAAAATTGTACATATAAATTACTGACCGCCTTTTGTCCCGGCTTGTCTATCGATAAATAAGCTGTACTAAGCTTTCGTAGCAATTGAAAAGGCAAACAGTAAAAGATATTAATGAAATAGGAAAAGCTTTTGGTTCTAGACGAACGACATTCCAAAACTCGTAAAACAAAAAGTTTTAGTCTTAAATTGACCTAATAAATAAAAAATTGAAATAACGGCACATGAAAAATTATCTAGCAAACTATCGGCCCTGCAGGCATCCCTAAAATTTCCTTTATCGAAAACTTATCGATTTCTTTCGAACTATTCGAGTTCAAAAATCTAGTTGTCTCTGATAACAAAGACTCGCTTACGCTTTTCGTGCTCAAAGATCTGACAAAAACAGTTGACTTTATAGACCATTCTTGAAATTCTGCATTCGAACAAAGTCTAAAACACAACTAGCATCAAATTATTGAGTTTGAGTTTAAAAGTTTCTCGAGAGAGATGAAAGCGAAACAGAAACATAATTTAACATAATTTGCATTGTTCGGAGTTCAAACATCTTTCATTTAAATAAAACGATACTGAAATTTTATAAACCAAGGTATATTTATCTAAACGCGTTCTGATGTGATTTCGACATTGTAGTTTTCGAGCGAATAAAATCAACTGAGTTATATGAATCCATCAAAACCTATTTTTTATTTTAAAAAATCTTTTTGGCGAATTTTTCCTTAACGATACCTCCTGAATAAACCAAACGAGTTTTGATACAGTTTGCAACGATCTATATTGTTTTTAAGCAGAAGAGCTAGTTAGAGCTTTTGCACCTATTGGTGGAATAGTTTAAGAAATATTCCAATAAAACCCTTTTTGATATTTTTTTCAAAACGTACATACACACATGCATGCATATCATAAGGAAAATGGTCAAAATATATTTTTAGGTTTTCACGCCCTACGTAAACGTCAAGATATAATGAACACCCTATTTTATTCGGACCGACACTATCTTCTAATATGTGAAAATTTTTCATCTTTGACAGCGGGAAACTAAAACGCGGTTTTTAGTATTTTCTACGATATTTTTTACATGTACTGACTTTGATCTTCTGTACGGCGTTTGACGCAGTTTCTAAGCGGAAAAGGTGGCCGAGTGCCAAACATTGATCCGTCGAGAATATCAGATGTTCTTTTAAAAAACACCATTATTTTCTTCGAATTTTCGTTGACTATGATCTGTCGAACGAACCTTATTTTGATGCGATTCACGACCATAAACACCGTTTTATAAAAATAACATCTGGTTAGATTCTAAGATTTGTCGGCAGAACAGTTTTAAATTTATTCTAAAAGGTAACATTTTTAAACAATATATCTAAAACAAATCATCAATTCTGATGTACCCAACTATGAACGCTGTTTTAAGGAGATAGTCGATAGCCGGATAGATTTTAGAATTTATCTGCAGAACAGTTCACAAAATTTATTGAAAAACGCTTATTAAAAAAATTTTCTGTAAAACTCTAGGTGAAAACAGTAACTTCCCTATTTTATGCACTCTTTTCATTTCATTGTGGATAGTTAAATGACTTAGACTCTACTGTAAAAAAGAGTCAAATGTCTATTTCAAATGTTTTAATATAACTTACATTTTAGTATACACTCAGATTTATATACACTCAAATTTATATACACTCACAGGTGAAGACAAAAGTCCTGGTGTGGCCTGCGTGGGTGCCACGGCTCCGATCTGTAAAAAGATATGTATATATTTTCTTGGGATGGGGGCTATGAACTTTTAAAAGAATGTGTCGCAATTACAGAGACGAACGGACCGAGCACTTACTCAATTGCATTAGAATGGAAAAAGGTTGGATGTCGAAAACTCAAATATGTGCAGAGTACAATAGGTGCATTAGCTCTTCACAGTCGTCCGATAAGAGATTCTCTGATTTTTTTGGCCCCACATCAAATTCTCAAAAATTCTTTTTCAAAGATGCCTACATATAAAAGTATTCTCTCTCGAGCTAAGTTTATTGGTTTCAGCTCGTTAATGATAAACGAAGCTGTGTACCTCATTCGTGTACTATTGAAATAAAACTTTAACAGTATTTCAATGTTTTATATTCTATATACAAACATTTCACAACACTTTAATAATAAAGCTAAGCAACAAGCAAAGCAAGATCAACTTGTGTAGTATATTTCACAAATAATAAGTAAACATGATAGAGATAGTGTAAGGAGAGCGAACCAGGATACGAAGTGAATGGGGCCTTACTGTTATGAATACTGGTGCTGCTACTTTAAATATGGCAAGAGAACAATGAGAGTGGAATCAATGCATTGGAAATGCGATCCTTAGAAGAAGCGTGGAACATTTTAGAAAGATAGTAATGGGAATATTTCTGTCAAAAAGCGGTAGAAAAATGTAATGACTAGATGAATGAAAATGGACTGACAAAATATATATATACAGCAAATGCGCGCAAAAATATTAAATAGACAAACGCGGCCATAGATAAAATGATATGAGAAGAAAATAATTATTTTGAAGCTCACCAGCAGTACTACAGCGACGAACTTTAGGCCCAACATAATTGTGGTGGATGATGATGTCGTTTAGCTTTACATGCGTGTGCACACCTAAATACTAACATATTTTCGTTATTATAAATATTTGTACAACTGCCAATAAATTTAACGTGTTTTCCTCATTCGTTTCCCAAATTCATAACTGGAATATTCTTTTGTGTGTAATAAAATATAGAAACAGATATATTACTATGTAGTATTACAAGGTCGACAGTTAAATGTCAGTTGTAAATTACACTATAAATTGGTTATTCTTAAATTTTAATCGATAAATTTTAGTTAATCAAAATTCACCAAACCTAGAAAATAAATTAAATAAAACAAAAATTAAGAAAAGTAAAATTAATCTACATAAATAAAATCAATAGCCGTATATATATATATAAGAGTATCATTTGAAAACGATTCGACTAATTTCAATGTTTTTTATTGTGTTAATAATTGTCAAGACAAGGTTTTCGTGAAATAAAATCACCTTTTTTTATTTGTCTGTCTATTTTTCTGAAGTATCTTCCTACGATTGAAACGATCACGATGTGACTTTGTCTAAAGGTGGAGAGTGCCTTGGTGGGCTACATTTAGGATACATTTTGTACTGGTTTTGGGTATCTGCATGAAAAAACTTTTAAAAGAAAAATTGATTTATCTAAATTGAATCAAAAGCGGAATTGAAATCGAAATCGGAGAAAAACTGGAATCGCTTATTTCCGAAAGGCAGACAGAAACACAGACCTCCGCATTGTTTTGCACAGTTTCACTGATATCCATTTATCATTCCATGCACGCTCGTCGGTTTCGGCAAGAAAATTTGGCAATTTCTAGCCACCAATTTTTGTCGGCGTAAAGTTTTAGCTATCCCTTGCATGACACATTCGCTCTACAAAATTGGTTTGTCAGAATACTTTATTCGCCCTGCAGGTGGAAAAACACCGCAACATTCCTTCGGGATAGCGCATCGCCACTGGAGTGATTCTACATTTCTTTACTTCAGGCCCAACTTTCGCAACAAGACCTTCTACTAAATTGTCTTAGAAGCCAGAGCACCGTCATAGTTGTCATATTTTTGTCGTGTTCAAACAGTGCATGGATTGATCTTCCACGGATCATTATTTTCACTTTGACTTAAGCATTTAATGACTCTATCGTTAGATTTTCCCTTTATAGAGGGATACAGGGACGCCTTCACATCATTAAGTACCCTACGGTTTCTCCATCATTAATTAAGGGTAGGCTTTCCGGCGCCCCTCTCCATTTTCTAAAATCATACTATATCCATCTAAAACATTTTCGAAATGATGCGCCTATTTCAAATAGTTTTTTCATTCAATAGACATCCATTATCGTCCTAACCACATTTTATAATAATATCTTGAAACCGTTCAGAATATTTTTAATCCCATTACAGAAAAGTTTTAATTTTACCCAGAAATTATCCGAAAGTCTTCAAAGCTTTTTTTTTTCATTCGTACTTCTCTTGCGTATTTCTGTCACGTACAACTTAATAGCCTCTTTTATCTTATCTCTTAATGTCCGTTTTTGTCCTCTGCGGCTGCTCGTGAATCTAAGTGAATCCAACTATTTTCCGTTTTACCACCTACTTTCTTCTTCACACTTCGACAATCCCATACTTTTTTTACTTCATCCACTAATATTTGGCATGGCCATTTATTATTTGTCAATTTCTAATGTTCGATCGGTTTAATTCCACCCAAACTATGTTTCATTTAGTCTAAATACTCATCTTTCTTATTCAGAAATAGAAGCACCAACTTTATTCGTTCTGACTGTGACCGGTGCATTCACGTAATCAGGACTTTGTTACTTCTACCGATCATTTTAATTATGAGGTCAATCACACTTTTCTTATCTCCCGCCAAGAACTAGAGCGTAACTTTCTGCGGTCACACAAGTCAAACTCTTGGCACGGAAGAACACAATCACCGTCTTTTTTCATCTCCAAATTTCCATATGACTTTCTCGTAACCATCCCCTTATACACCCACCCAGCCATTAAAATTACTTAACATGACCTTCCAATTTTTGTAACAGTTAACTAGTAGGCCTCATCGTCAACCCAAAATTTTCCTTGCTTCTTGGGCGACTTGAAACATTGACGGTATTAAAACCTAAAAGAAAAACTCGTGTAGGCACAATTTTATCCTCTCATTCAGAGGTCTTGATTCTCCTGTACGATTAATATCGTGTTAACTTATAGATGTTAACATAATAAGGAGAAAGAAGAAAATGCTAGAATTTATTTATGAAAAGAATTTATTTTGAAAATCAATTGCGATTTATTTAAAAAAAATTGTTGTCATTGTATGCAATATGTTTCAGCAGATACTTTGTCAGGTATGATTTTTTTAAACTTTTTACTTTACAAAACTTTTGAAAATAATTTAAGATGTGATGACGTGATCATCGTTTTCTTTAGATTGTATGTTTGACATTAAGATGACACTTTAATCTACCCTGTCGTATAAAACCACGTAAATGTCCATGAGAAAAAACAGGTTCCAAGATATACACAGTAAAGGTTAACTTTTAGGAAATTTCTTTTTCGTCGTTAGAAAAGGCATGGTTGGATCAGATTTTGTAAGGGAATTGTGGGTTATGAACACAGTTTTATTGGAGTAAATCAATAATCAGTTCTGATGTACTTTCTTAAATGAGTTAACACTATTTTAGAGCGGTGGCAGCTACGTCATCGGCCATTCGACATACAATCCAAAGGGGGTGGGGATTGATCCCTTACTTATTGATTAGTTTCCTAAACTTAACTTTAACTGATTATTCGATAATGTCACTAGTTACCAGTCAAGGAAATCATCGTAACGAAATCTACACTTTGAGGATTCATGAAAACTTACATCCACATGAAGCCTGTAATCACACGATTTTCAATTCAAAACAACCATTTAACACGTCCTATCTTATTACGTTGAAACAATACCAAAGGTTAACCCCGTATTGGAAATATGAATATGAAAAATAAGTTTTTTTTTTATATATATAAAATAAAAATAATAATATTTTATGCATTTAATTAAATGAGAAACGAGTCAAACATTAGAAACAATTATTATTACTTATTAAACTCACACAATATTTGTGCATGCTTACAATCATAAGATTCTATACAATACCAACAACTGTATAGAAGACAATATTGATTTAAAACTATTTGAATATTTTGAATCGCTAGCGTAAAGTTAATCTATTTTATTTAATTGTGTGACAAACCACCTGCGTAAAGAAACTAAACTATTCCAACAACTCGTCACCACAGATACTCAATAGATAGCGGCTTCGCCTTCCTTACCTTGTAACCAAATCTATTTGTCTTTTTTTTTCATCATTGACGATGAACTTCGCATCAATATTATACTTGAATTACTGATTTCATGATGACATACCGAACAAACGCAATTTTAAGAAGTTATATATTGTTACATAATGACATGATCGGGGGTTCCTGTTTTCTGCGTGTTTTTCTAAAACATACAAAACAAAAAGGTGTATACGAGTTTCAGTAAATCGCTGAATCACTTCATAGTTTGTATTTGATCGCGCTTGGTTGTTAAATGCACTTGAGACATATGGACTTGGTAGACACTAGCGACGACGGCGACTCGCAGCAGAATCGCAGCGATTAAAAATAGATGTGTGATGCATCCGACTGCAAATATCAATCATGTTTTAATTATCGCCATAGTGTGTTCTAAGAAATTCTTTTGATGAGAAGAACAAAAGTATGGGGCATTAACTCATATAAATTTTATAGATTTCTGATCAGTGTTTGACAGAAAATCTCCGAAAAGAGACAAAAAATATTTTCAATAAATATTCATCAAAGTAGTCTTAACTTTTCCTTTAATACGCAATAAAAAGTTTCTGTTAGCTTATTTTTTAATTTAATCGAAACAATGTTTATATTGATATACATTTATATACAATGCTGTAATGTAAGTACTATGGGTACTTTAAATTACAGTTCAACGAGAACTATAATTTAAAGTACCTGGATGACCGAGCTTCGTTCTGTGATTTATAATTCGATAAAAATAAAATTAAGTATTTATTATATAAAATCGATTTGGCATAAATCCAGTGGCATCTACAGAACGTATTTACGAATTATATTTAAGTATAAAAAACAAGTAATTGAGAATCGATCTCGCACACGAAGGATTCCGTACCATCGTACAATATTAAAACAAAAACACCTAAAATCACGTTTCTCTTATGAGGGACAAACTCATCTTTGCCGTCGGAAAACTGTTATCCCCATACATTGACACAGTTCGCAGTCAGTTTACTAATTACAAATAAGTTTATAATCGCAACAACAATTATTTTTAATTTTCCTTATATTTATTATTTGTTGTAATGGCCATAATAATACGTACTCTGTTAGTCTGGTCAACAAGTACCTTTTGGAAAAATTTTTGTATAGTTCCGAAAATTACGATTCAGGTGTCATTCGATCCGAAAAATATGGAGAAAGTTTAAGGAAAAGTCCCAAAAGGGACCGATAAAATTGCAAAGTTATAAACAATTAATAAAAAAAGGGGGTTTGGTTTTTTTTAATAACTATTGAAAACTATTGATGATATTCAAAATTTGAAAAGATTTGAAATGAGCAGGAAATTTCCCAAAAAAGTCTTACCTTTGGAATTGTACCTTTAATATTTATAATTTTACAGAGCCCTGAAAATAGGACTAAAACGGTAGTCTGGTTTCCGCGGCGACTAGTCACTGAACACAATAACAATAAAAATATTTTAACTAATTAAATATTAATATTAAAAATAAAAAAATTGAGTAGTATCGGATACATAAATAAACAATAATCCGCAGAAAAAAATTTATCCCCATTTTTCCATTAGTTTATCCATTAATTAATCAACAATTTTTTAGGGGTGGAATGTTAACATAAAAGCCCGATTATTATGAAACTAGCACTATGGGATTTTTTTACTTCGTGGAGTTATTCTTAAGAGGCATAAGAATAGACTCCTGTTGGAAAAACTCAAAAATGTTAATTTTCCACTTGTTCATTAACAATCGAAAATGTTAAAAAATTAAAAACTGCAAGAAAGTAATAAATTTTTTTTTTATTTAATATCTCAAATGTATCTCTAACGGTTCAAAGTAACATTTTTTTTTCAATTTTTTAACATTATTGTTTAAATAATTGTTATAAACAAATGGATTGTTTATGAGATAATCAAAAATTTTTCCTCATTTATTTCTTGTTATATTTTATGATTTTAAGATGAAAATGATTCTTTAAAAAGCTATTTATTGCTAAAAATGCATTTATTAATTAACAATCGTTTTTTATTACTAAATATAAATATTAAGGAACCGTTTTTTCTTTAAAAATCATAAATTGTATTGTTCTTGAAGATAATGAAAAAAAATTTTTTTTTTCCTATTTTTAGTTGTTTATTTAATAAACAATTTGTTATAAACTATTTAATTTTAGTTATTTTTAATTCATTATTTTTATAAAACAGCTATATATAATTTATAATGAAAATTATTTTTTTCTATTTTTAAATAAATTTTAAAACCAATAACTCTTATGTCATTTTAACGCGCGTGAATTAGAATCCAAATTAATAGAACTAGGTAATTGTGCAAGAGTGTACTCGGCAGATATTGTATAGTTCAGGAAACACATCTTAATCTTAAGATACCTAAATCGGATAAACTACCCAACTATGTGCAAATACGGAATAACAGACTGACCGGTCGCTTAAGTGATAGTGTCGTATAATTTAGAGATCACTACATTGCTATCCGTTTGATGTTCCATCTCTTATCAATTTCGACGTCTCCGCATGCAGATCGACTAAAAGGGCTCGGCACGCTGATCTCAATTTACCTGCCGCCAAGAAAAAAGTTGCTCCGGAGCGACATTACAAGCCCTTCTCGCCCTAGGGATGCCGTCTTCTTTAGCAATTTTAATTGTAAAACAAATTGTTAAAAACGAACCAAAATGGACAAAACTCGCTTCTTGCCGATGATCGCGATCTAGCAATCATAACTCCCTCACTCAAACACTATCCGGATGTAACTCACAGACCCGACATATTAGACATCGCTGTAATGAAGGGAGTGACAATGGATCTGAAATCAATTGAGACGTTTCACCATCTCAGTTCGGATCACTTGCCAGTACTCCTTAGATTAGGTCCTTTCACCGGTGAAACCACTAATAAATTCAAAGATCACAGATTGGAAAAGAGTGTCGACCGCGCCGAGGAAGTCGACACTCCAAGCGCTAACCGGAACGACATCGTTTCAAACAAAGACATCGACACGGCTAGGAGCTCTTACCAACCACATCGGGACAGTGGTCACGAACTGCCAAAGGAAGGTCCTAAATCTAAACGCCGGGGGCTGCCTGCACGTTCGCGAATTGATAAGAGTTAAAACGCAGCCCTCCGGGCGAAGCCTCCCGAATTTAGATCTCGAGCATGCGCCTCCAACAGTGAACAGCGTGTAAGAGAATTCAGAAATAATAAGTGGAGCGACCTTTAGAGGAAATATCTCCTAGTCATATAGCATACTGGTCAATGACTAAAGCACTTAAATGCGACGGATACGTAGCCACATCAACACTCAAAAAAGCGAACAACACCTGTGCGGTAGATGACCGGGAAAAAGCGGAATGTTTGGCGGATAGTATAGAACAACAATTTTCTTTAAATTTCCCACCATTCTTCCCTAATTATAGCAACAAGTATAGAGGAGGAGGTTCAGCAGAAAGGTATCCTCCCATTTAAAGACGACCTACCTCCATTTTCTTTGGACGATGTCCAAAAACATATCAGAAAACTTAAAACCAGAAAGGCACCAGGCCTGGATGGAATTAGTAATAAAGCTATTAAATGCTTTTCCACACCATTAGTAGCTCTACTGGTCGCAACTTTCAATGCATGCCTTATAAATTGTTATTTTCCATATATATGGAAATAAGCCGTTATCTTCGGCTTTCCTAAACCGGGAAAACTCGCGACCTCCCTCTACTTATAGACCGATTAGTCTCCTAAGCGGTCTAGGTGAAAAAATTTAAATCCCGGTTGAGTGATCAATTACTAGGCAAAGACCTTATTATTTGTGAGCAATTCGGGTTTCGACCTATTCATGCATGCCCCCAACTAGCACCCTGCTTAGTTCAACATGTCTCGGAAGTTCAAACGGAAGCGAAAACTGTTAGTATCTTCTTAGATGTTGCAAAGGTGTTTGATAAAGTATGCATGGCAGGTCTCATATATAAATTATACAACCAAGGGTTCCTGATCGCCTCGTACTCTTAGTTCTAAATTATCTCAAGAAAGGCACTTTACTTTCCGCTACGAAAATAAATTCTCATCGAAAAGACTCATCAGGGCTGGAGTTCCCCAAGGCTCCACACTCTATCCCTGCTGTACTTGTGCACCAATGATATATCACGTTCGTAGAGAGGCGTTCAAATCGCACTCTTTGCTGTTGATACCGCCTTATATTCGCGGAATAAGCTTCAGAAGTATCACACCTCGTCTCCAGAGAGCCATTCATGAGATGACACAATGGTTCCAAACCCAAAGAATCGAAGTTAATCCTGAAAATGAGCTGCGATTTATTTCGATTATAGTAAAATTAAGGAATCAACGGTAGTTCTATATAATGCCTCCAATTTTCGCATGCTAAACGCAACCATTCTTTACCAACACAGGCACAAATACTTAGGTATCACGGTCGATAACTCGCCTACATTTTAAAGAACATATTAAGCGCGTTAGAAAGAGCACTCAATTTTACCTGTATCGCCTAAACGGTATGATAGGTAATAATAGCAAAATCAACATACGAAATGAGTGTCTATTAGGTGAGTGTTTGCTCACGCCACGCAAATGCAAACAACGATCTCCAAATACTACAGAACCGATTCTGCAGAATGACTACTGGCGCACGGTCGTAAAGGCAAATTATACACCATAGAGATTTCCATCTTCTCACGATCTTTAAACCAATGAAAGAGTTGTCCAGAAATTCTTTGATATAGCAGTGAATCATCCTAATCCGTTATCAGTCTCAGCTGCCAATTATGAAGCTTCTACTCCCCAACATATTCTCCGTAGGCCACGGAATGTTCTTACTGATCCGCCAGACGACTTCACTGAAGAAGTCGAAAGGCTTATCGAAATCAATATGTTAGAAGAATAACTATAGAACTCTTTCATAAATCCGATCCTCAGTGGTCATCACCGGTGCGCTCCCGCCTCCTGGCGTCCCCAACCGAGGGCCCAGTTTATAATGAAGCCCTCGTGACTCCTATGCCGAGGAGCCTTTGGGAAGCACCCATAGAATAGTCACGCGCCGTCGGCATCTCCATACCTCCAGGCTGCGTAAGTTTAATCTAAAGAGCAATAAGCTGTGGCAAGGCAGATATTAGTGTCAGGAGGTTTTAGTCCGTGAGAGGTCGGACACCCTCCGTGTCTGTGCACACGGACAGCCCATAATGGTTTTGCCTCCTTCCTCACACGGAGAGAACACAAAAAAATGCATCAAACCTGATAGTCTGATAGTTGAATTGTTTGGCGGACGTGCTCGCACTCCGCTATTAACTCAGATACCGCATGAGATTTCGCTTTCGCTGCTAGTTTTCATTTTAAATATCCATTTAATCTGTTGATTTTATTTTATCGTGTAATTAGTGACTATCGTGTCGGGACAGTGTCGCCTAGTATGTATCGCGGATCTGCTGACCCAACGATCGTTGGTAACGGTCATTCTGGTCGACGGGCCGCATGCGCGCCGCCGCCGCGTTTCGCGCGCTTTCGACGCCGTTCTGAGAGCGAGCATTTTCGCCGCTCTCACCACCGTATCGCACTCGAGCGCAAGCCGCACATTTTGAATAAGTTTTATTGAGAATAACATTGCTTTATTTTATCTTTAGCTTACAAACGCAAAATAAAGCTGTTACGGGTATTTCTATTCAAATAGTAACCACGAACATAAGGGACCTTCCAACCGAGGTTATGCTATCCACTCCAGTGCACCGTAGGGACGTCTCAACGTTAGAATGGTTTTCGCGATTTTAAAACAACCGACAACACCAAACATATCTTCAAGAATCTCACGAGCATTTAACCCCTCGGACATCACCATAGAGGCTTCGCACAAGCGAGGTAGACCCGGCAGTGCCACCGTTACCAAAAATATGGGCATGTGGTTGGCATATTGCTACACGGAATTAACATGTGTGAAGTGCACGCCCCCACTGGACCAAAGAATGCAATGTACCAAAGGTTCAGAGCGTAAATCCTCGTGTGATGTGGAGGTGACCATAGGTAATTACAGAGGTTTCAAGAGCACCCTAAATTCAATCCGATACGGAAACAAACGGACAAGAACAGGGGCAACAAAAAATGTTCCCCTTCACTTAATAACCAAAAATCCCGTTTTAGGAAAAAAGACCACAAAGGACCCTGTCGGTGAAGATATGGGAGATAAAACAGCCCTGAGGGCCGGTCAGGGACTACTTGCCGGGTGATGAAAACGCTAGATTCGCGGAATCAGCTTCAGATTTCCGTAAGCCCAAACAGGAGAACCGATTAGCATTTATCCTAAGGCATCACGATCTATTAATGCAACTAGAAACCTTGTAATGTCACAAGCTAACGGGGTCCCGCAATTGTTAGTTGGACGTCTAAACCCGGAAAATATTACGTTATTATCTATTAAAACGCGCGGATTAATGAATAATATGGCTTAGTTATGTGTATGAGCAAAGAAATACCATTAGGCGTAATCCTAGTACAGAAATCATTTTTAAAACTCACATGCGATGAGCATGTAATTTAAGAAATTAAGTACATTTATGGACTGACAGACAAGGCACTTCGGAAGGTGGTACCGTAATGTTTTACTAACTCTTCTAATACTATTGCCCGATTGATAACCTTACTATGAATTTAGAAGTTAAAGCTTGAAGCTGGCTATATCAGGACACGGTACCCTGATCATATTTTCAATTTATCTTTCATCATCCAAATAGTTGTCTGAAGTGACCTAGAATCTTTATTCGCTCTAGGCGATCATATCACTTTTTGGAGATTTTAATAGCAAAATTAGACAGTTTAATTGTATTTCACTAATAATAATGGACGGATACTCAGATCTCAGAGTTATGCTAGAGTTTCTGACGTCATCGCGCCTCTACATCATCTCATACCCCAAATAAATAGTCAGCTGATCCGGAACCATAACTAAAAATGGACTGGCGCGTTTGCGCCTGGTCGTCACACTCGGAGTTACTCGAAATGCGATTGATATAGCAATGCCTCGCGGTTTCTCTACGAAGCGAAATCCGAACGAGGAAATTTGCTGAAAACGCAACTGACCGACAAACCTCGCAGAACCAACCAAGTAGAAGTATCGCTCGTGGAATCGAAAAGCGCCGGGTAAGAAAATTCTGGAATGGCAGCGAACCGGACGTAGTAAAATCGGACGGTGAGAGACCCAGTAGGTCGTTAACCACAATTTCTCAGGATGCACGATAAACGTGTATGGTGAAATCCATGAATCCGTAGCGGGTGTTACCTTCAGTAATGGGTGTTCAATAGCTGAAACGCTGAAACGAAATGAGCTGTTAATCATTGAGACATACGGCAGTCGTAAATACGTTTTTTTTTTTCAATTTTCTGAAAACTCATGTATCTCACTTCGTAGAATGATTCAGGGAATATTTTCATGAAGAATAAATGAAGCTCAGTAGAATGCAGTTAAACTGTCCAATGCGTCGATCTGTTTTGCAAGAATTCAGAGATCATACATATGAAAATAAGCATCGGTTGCAAGAAATAAGTGATTATTAAGAAAGCATCGGTTCCACTCCCTATTCTATTTTTTGTAGTTGGTTAATCAATAAATATTAGTTAGATTTATACAAAATCTAAATTAATTGGGGTAAGTAAA